>PITA01024896.1:0-25163 GCA_004023965.1 Spilogale gracilis
ATAGTTTCTGATCGCGGCTTCATCTCATAAAATAAATTACTTTATTGTATAGGTCTGACATCCTCAGCACACAACCAGGATGAGGCCTCCTGTGACAGTAAGTAACACATAGTGTTGAGAATTCTGGGCTTTCAGTCCACCAGACCTGCCCAGGTCCTGCCAAAGCCACATTTCAATCTATATCCACTTCCTATGTCATTCTCACTCCCAGACAGTTAAAGATGAGGTGAGATTCTGAACACTTATTTCATAGAAAGGCAATTTCACAACTTGCTTTGCCAGACAGAACTAAACCTCCTTTCTAACATTGAGGAAACCTTCCAAAACCAGGTGTCATTTTTAATCATCTTATTTATGCAACAGTAAAGAAAAATTAACTTAGACATGTGTAGAGAAGGATAATAATAATACTATGCCATGCCAAACCAAGTTAGGGAAAAGAAAAACATGTAATAAAGGAAGAATAATTAGGAGGCCTGCATTTTAGTCTAGCTTCTGCCGCAGGTCTCATGAACTAGCACCAGGATCCTAAACTCTCTAGGCATCAGTTTTCTCATCTGCAAAACAAAACTTCAAACACAAGGCCTCTGATTCCAACTAGAGGGAAAAAAAAAAATCTATTATCTGAAAATAAAATTATCATTTTGCAAGAAGCAATGTGTTATTAAAAGAAAAGATGTAAAATGGAAAGCTGTTTTTAAGTCTTATGACTTAATTTCTTCAGAATTTTTAGGAGAGGGGCAGCTGGGTGACGCAGCTGGTTGGGCGTCTAACTCTTGCTTTCAAGCGTCGTGATCTTAGAGTTGTGGAATCGAGCCCACAGTGGGCTCCATGCCCAGGGCAGAGTCAGCTTGGGACACTCTCTTGCCTCTCCCCACCCTCAATCGCTCTAAAATAGATAAATAAATCTTTAAAAAAAATTTTTAGAAGAAAATACAGAAATAGACTCATTTAACTTCGATAATGCCTGAAAATATCCCGACGCTTTATCATGTAATACTGCCTATCTTTCCTGCCCCAAGGGATTATTCTACAGGTTTACAGAAATACTATATACAAAAAATGTTACATAACTCTAAGATACCATTATCATCACCTTTATCAGCCTCTGTGAAACAAATGTTACCATTATTAACAACAAATACAGTGGTGCCTGGCTGGTTTAGTTGGAAGAGCACAGGGCTCTTGATCTCAGGGTTGTGGGTTCAAGCCCCAGGTTGGGTGTTGAGATTATTTAAAAATAAAACCTTAAGGGGCTCCTGGATGGCTCAGTCATTAAGCATCTGTCTTTGGTTCAAAGCCAGGATCCCCGAATCCCAGGACTGAGCCCCACCTGCATCTGGCTTCCCACTCATTAGGAAGCCTGCTTCTTCCTCCTCTCACTCCCCCTGCTTGTGTTCCTTCTCTGGCTGTGTTTCTGTCAAATAAATAAATAAAATCTAAATAAACAAACAAATAAATAAATAAATAAAACCTTTTTTTTTTTAATATTTATTTGACATAAACACAGCGAGAGAGGGAACACAAGCAGCGGGAGTGAGAGAGGGAGAAGCAGGCTTCCTGCCGAGCAGGCAGCCCAATGTGGGGCTCGATTCCAGCACTCTGGGATCATGACCTGAGCTGACGGCAGAGGCTTAACCACTGAGCCACCCAGGCCTTAAGAAAAAAAGAGTTACCAAACAAACAAGCAATAAGAAACACAAATACAAATACAATGAACTATTATTAGGTACCTGACCCTGTCCGTGTGCAAGGGCTTTTATATATATTAGCTCATTTTCCTTACCACGAAAGACTGGGATGAAGTCAATTAACAATTAAAAATCAACAAATTAGCATTATGGGGAACAAATGGTAGTGGACGAAATGAGTGGAAATTACTGGGATTCTATAGAAATAACTGATCCAGTGACCAATTTACAAAGAATAAAAAGGAATTAAATAGCTAAACTGACACAAAAAGCTTTTTATTTTGCCCTAAATCTGAGTCATAGACATTGGGCCTGGTAACTTTCCTTCGCAGATGACTATACTAACTGCCAATATTCTTAATCTTCCTTTTCAATTTTTAATAAAACACTCTTTCTTCTCATTTTGGAGATCTTCTCCCTGTGGGACAAAAATCTGTCTGAATAAATAGTGCAGCGGGAAGTGATGAGAAAAGTGAAAGCACTCTGAGATACTCTGGGATAAAATTATATAACCTGAATTACATAATAAGGATGAACCATCATTTTCTGTATTCATACAATTCTCCCAGAATTTTGCAGGGCTTTTTAAAATGTGTGCACGGCCCTGTATCTGCAGTTCACCCCCAGAGGGCGCTAACCCTTTGTGTAAGAAGAGTTTCCTAAGGAAGGAAACTACAAAATGGGGGGGAGGGCACAGGGAAAGATTCTAAACAAGGTGCTGGTGATGACGACATAGGCAATTTGAGATTCATTTTTGAGAGAGAATAGATTATGCAAAGTCTGTATCATCTAAATTAGTTTGGTTTAACTAATCAAAAATACTACTATTAAAAATTTTATTTTGTTAACATAATTGTTTGGCTTTTTATTGACTAAATCAAATTCAACTCTGAAGATCATATAGCTGCTTACTTAAATAAGTATGTCTAAGACTGCCTTTTCCAAAAGCCTGACTTTGTACTGACTGATGTGAATCTACACAAATTCCACAAAACTGTTACTTCCCATATTTAAACTTATAATTACCATGGAGCTACAGTTTAGTCCAGGTCACTAAATGTTTACTGAGCATCCATTACATGCCACAGTATCCTTTAACCACTGAAGGTACAAAAATGAATAATAAGAGAGCGCCACTTCTTCAAGCTTGCAGACTGAGTTAGCAGCAATGTAGAAAAGAGCTTAATGTTCCAAGGGGAGGAAAGAATAGGAACGAAGGAAAAACGGGCAAGCCTGTATGCAACTGTGTGTGAATCCACAGAAGGAAAGCAGCCCCGAAATCAGTGAAATGTGAGGCAGAAGGTGAAGCAGGAAAAGGTGGGCTGGGAGACATGGCGGCTTTACTTGCCGGTAGAGGAAGCTCCCAACTTTCCTAAGCAGACAGAACCACCGAAGGCTGTTAAGCAGAACAAGGATCCAGTATCTCTGACCAATATAAAAGCTTCTTTGTAACATATTATCTCGAACAAAAATAAAATAAAGTGTTATCATGATCAAACCCCAAACAACGATAAAGCCACTGAGGGTCCAATCTACACACGACAATGGAGGGAAGGTCTCTCAAAAAAAAGCAGAGGCGGCATGCTTTCAGAAAATTTTGGGTAAAATGCACACATGCTAGCACAGCAAGGAGCAAAATACCAGTCACAAGAAGCATTCACTGTCCTCTCTTAAAGAAGTCCTACATCTAAAGGATAGAGTATTCTGGAAAACAACTAGCTATCTTTAGAAAGGAACATAAATAATAAAAGAAGGCTTGTCCCAAATAGGATCGCCTCACAGCCTACTAATTGGGTGAAGAGAAGGGGACAGTCAGCTTCAGTGAAAACTATGACTTAAAATGTTTTTCAATGCAATTTTTTATTTCCTTCAAACATACTCTCATAGAAATAAGCTACCACATTCTGGGAGAGTGCCTTAGAAATCCTAGTTCAAAAAAATAAAAATACAAACATCTATCGATATATTACCTTAGCAGTTACTGATGAGTGATGCTTTTCAAATATACAGAAATACTTAAAAACAATGTGTTCTCTTGGATAGTCATAAGACAGGGAAACCAAAGGGACTATATTAAAGAAAAAGCTATTTCTTTCTTCTGCTTCTTTTCCTGTTTCTATTCTTGCTAAGACCTACATGACCCCCTTACACAGGCTTTAATACATGTCTTCCTTATAAGGGTCAAGGAGTTAATGACTTCTTTGGAGTCTTCCTGCCCCACAGATCACATCTAAGGAGTGACAGGGTAAGGTCGCCCTGAACATTCTCCAAGACCAATGGCTTCGAACAGCTGGACACCAAGACCCATAGCTGCAGGGCATAAGGGACTTGCACAGGACACTCGAGCACACATCCATATTGGACAAGTTCCTGGATGCCCGCAAGGACAGTACAACAGACCCAACCCCCCACCTCAGTAAGAACTCCAGACCACCCCTCCACAGCTGGGAGCCTGGCTGGATCCCTCCGTGGAGCCTGCCACTCTTGATTTCAGTGTAGTTGGTTTGATCCCCGAGTTGGATATAGAAGTTACTTAAAAATAAAATCTTTAAAAACAAAAAACTCCAGACCCCAAGCAAAGATGAGACTCATGCTCCTCTTCCTTTCAGTCTCCCGAACACTCTTATCTGTAGCTGCTCTATATGTCTCAAATAAACTGCTCTTCCTTCCATCCTGCAAGAAGCCAAACACCCCAGTCGCTGGCTCTCTGGGGCCTCAGACCAACCTGACTGCATCAGTTATTGCTTTATCTGAATAGTTTGGTTTACTCCAGAATTATTTCTTCAAGAGTTGTGAAAGAACAAAAGCTACAGCTAAAGCATAGATTCTGCCAAAATTACTATAAATTTTAAATTGGTGCGAATAAGGGGCACTCAGTAGGGCTCAGTCGTTAACCGTCTGCCTTCGGCTCAGGTCATGTTCTAGGAGTCCCAGGATCGAGCCCCACATCAGGCTCCCTGCTCCTTGGGAAGCCTGCTTCTCCCTCTCCCACTCCCCCTGCTTGTGTTCCCTCTCTAGCTGTGTTTCTCTCTGTCAAATAAATAAATAAAATGTGTTCTGAATAAATAAACAAACAAACAAATAAATAAATAGGCGCAAATAGGTATAATGATGGGGTGGTCATGCTTTTTTGTAGTCAATGATAGGTCAACATCAAGGCCATACATAATTCATCTCCTTTGCTATTTTATAAAACTATAAAATAAAAGTATTTGTCACACATCTTAAGGTGTTAATGAATAAAAGAAGGAAGAGTTGAAAACAAATCACTGCTGGTTCTGAACAGTACAGATAATCTGTTCTTTGACAAAGTTCTTTGACAAAGAAGAATTCTCTTTTAAGCTTTCAGGTTGATAATCTACAATCAATTATTTAAAAAAAGTCTTCTCTAGTCTTTCAATACATCATAGAATTTAGGTGGTTAAATAGGATAAAAGCATGTATTTTAGTAATAAATGCTTTAAGATCTGGAACAGTTTAGTCCTCACCTACATATTTTTTATGGTCTCTTTTGTACAGTTTCACTATTGTTATAGGAATCTTTTTAAAGGGCGATTTCAATTTTTAAAAATTTTAAAGCATGTAATTATTTTCTGTAACAATCTGTTTTAGCTTTGAGACAGTTGCTTCTGGTTTAATTTAGTTTGGGTTTGAGTCCTCTACATTTCCTTCCAGTTCTTCCCTCAAAGGGAAGAGGGGGGGGAAAAATCTGTTTTTGTGTGTGTTTCCCCAACAGTCTGCAGATCTTTGCTTGCAGAGCTGTTCAATTCTTATGCTGAGCAATTACAAATATCACTGAAAGAAAAAAATGAATTCAAAAATCAATTATTCTGTGCACTTTTCTGCATCTGTCCACTGTTTTTTGGATTTTTATTACAGATGTGGTCTAAATAACCTCCATATTACAACGTCAGACAAATGAGCACTGACTTATAAGGACATCAGCATTATCCATTCCATGTAGTTCTTTAAATGGAGTGGGGGTTCTTTAAATCAATATGACTTGGAAAAAAAAATCATGGTAAGATGCAGCTTTCAATAATAACAGAGAAAAGAGGAGGAACCAATCACTAGCATTTTTCTTTTAAATTCTACAGTCAACATGGGGCTTGAACTCACAACCCCTGAGATCAAGAGTTGCATGGTCTACCTATTGAGCCGGCAAGGTGACCCCTAATCACTGGCATTTTTATGCTTACCTCTTTCCCCATTCACCTTCTCACAGTTTGGGCAAAAGAAAGAAAAAGCTGAGAAAACTCAGGATTGGGGGGTCATAATCACTTAACACTTCTAATGAATAATTAATAAGCAAGTCAATGAGAGACTAAATTTTTTCATTAGAAACTAAATTTTGATATAAATGTAAATATGTAATTAAAATTCTAATAATTTAATAATACAAATAATGACAACTGAGTAGAATGCTATTATAATAGCTGTGTGTTACATGAGTTCATATGTGCCAAGTCCTAAAAAACATAATTCGACATAAAATAAGCCTATTTAACCTAGGTAGTCTGTAACTACAGCATCAAAGTTCTATACTTCACCACCAACATTTTGAACAGATTCTACTATATTTTCAAATTCTAGCTTCTATTTTAAAAAATCTTTTTTTTTTTTTTAAGATTTTCTTTATTTGAGAGAGAGACAGGGCAGGAGCAGGGAGGACAGCAGGCAGAGGGAGAAGCAGGCTCCCCACTGAGCAGGGAGGCTGATGCGGGACTCCATCCCAGGACTCTGGGATCACAACCTGAGCCGAAGGTACACGCTTAACCAACTGAGCCATCCAGGCACCCTCTTGAAAAAGTCCTGAAGCAGGAATGTGCATATTTTTCAGTAAAAATCATAATAAATTATTTTTTAAAATCTGTAATTAGTTTTATCTAAATTACAATCCTGACCAAAATTTACAACTTGTTCAAAAAATGTATTTCCTCAATAAATGCCCACTTAATGACTCCGGTAACATTACACCAATGTCTTAAGTCAGATTCAGATTAATTAGCAGAAATTAGTGATGCATTCAGGTAAATACATTCAGTTCCCATGGGAAAATAGGGACAGCTCCTACAATACAAAAACCTATCAGTCATTTGCCCTGTAACACCAAGTCACTTCATCTGACTGATCTTCTTAATAGCTAATATCAATTTCAGAGAAACCTTAATCATGTTTGGTGATTAGATGGAATAACTTTGGTGGGGCGGGAGGTGGAGCGGGGGGTGCAGTTTGGGGCATGGTAGAATTCCAGAGTAAGAGCTTTTAACACCAGAAGGCAGCAGGAGAACTCTGGGCAGCTGGTGAGTGGGGAGAGAAGAGTCTAGGGAAGATACAGGGAAGTGACAAATAAAATGTCAATTGCTTCACAATTCTGATTAAAGTGCTGGTGGCGGCACCAGCTTACTGAATACTTTTGAGTTGAATCATCTCTTTTGGAGCACTTGTCAAATGTCCCATAGGGTGTCAATGGCTGACTTGTTATAAAGTGTTCCAACAATTAAGTAGACACTTGCCCCAAAAAAGAACTGTCCTCTCTCCTTCTGGAACCATTTAAAATACCTTTTACAACTGGACCACGTTCTTACACCATACACAAAAATAAACTCAAAATGGATTAAGGACTTAAATGTGAGAGCTTGAAACCATAAATATCCTACAAGAGAGCACAGACAGTAATTTCTCTGACATCAGCTGGAGCAACATTTTTCTAGTATGTCTCCTCAGGCAAGGTAAAGAAAAGCAAAAATAAACTACTGAGACTATATAAAAATTAAAAGCTTCTGCACAGCAAAGGAAACATCAACAAAGCGAAGGGGCAACCTACTGCATGGGAGAAGACATCAGCAAATGGCATATATGATAGGGAGTATCCAAAATACATAAAGAAATCATATAACTCAATGCCAAAAACCCCACAAATAATCCAATTAAAAACAGGCAAAAGATGAACAGACATTTCCCTAAAGAAGACATACAGATGGCCAAGAGACACAGGAAAAGATGTTCAATATCCCTCATCATCAGGAAAACGCAAGTCAAAACCATCATAAGATATCACTGCACACTTGTTAGAATGACTCAAATAAAAAACACAAGAAACAACAAGTATTGGAGAGGATGTGGAGAAAAAGGAAGCCATGTGCACTGTTGGTACAAACTGGTACAGCCACTGCAGGAAACAGTATGCAGATTCCTCAAAAATTAACAACAGAAATTCCCTAAGTTCCAGAATTCCACTACTAGGTATCTACCCAAGAATATGAAAACACTAATTCAAAATGATTTATGCACCCCTATGTTTACTGCAGCTTTATTTAAAATAGCCAAATTATGGAAGCATCCCAAGTGTCCACCAAATGACATGTGGATAAAGAACATGTGATGTAAGTGTATGTACACACACACATACACACACACACGCAGGCATACAAACACACACAATGGAATATAGCAAAGCCATAAAAAAGAATGGAATCTTGCCCTTCGTGACAACATGGATGGAGCTAAACAGCCTAATGCTAAGTGAAACTGAGTTGGCAGAGAAGGAAAAATACCATAAAATTTCACTCATATCTGGAATTTAAGAAACAAACAAAAGAGACAAACCAAATATAGACTCTTAACTACACAGAACAAACAGATGGTTACCAGAAGGGAGTGGGGTGCGGGGAGGGTGAAAGAGGTCATGCGGATTAGGGTACACTTTCTGTGATGAGCACTGAGGAAGGCACAGAATCACTGCTGAATCACTACACCACACACCTGAAACTAAGACAACACTGCATGTTGACTATACTGGAATTAAAAAACTAATTAAAAATAGAAATAAAAAATTAAAAAATACTTTTTATAACTCAGCTATTTATAGGAAAAAATGGTACTACCTCAGCATACACACACACACACACACACAACCACCTGAGCCTTCAAAATCTAACTTCGTCTACTTCCTGGATGATGTCTAGCACGGTTCTGCCACTCCTCAGGCAGACAGGGAGCCACTTGCTGGAATGCTTGTAATATGAGTCAGGCTCTAGGCTGGGGAGGAAGCCAGGCCCTCATAGGGAAGGGTGAGTGCTGGCCAAGGAAGAAAATCCACCTGTGGATAAGGATCCAAGGGAGGTGGAACAGGCCAGGGCAGATATCTCCTGGTCACACCATCATATGTACTTCCTGGTGTCCCTTTCAGAGCCCTGGGTGAGAGATACCAAGGGAGGGAATTACACAAGCAATGGTTGCTTCATTTCATCTCTCTCTCTCTCTTTTTTTTAATTTAATTTTATTTTTTCAGTGTTCCAAGATTCATTGTTTATGCCCCACGCCCAGTGCTCCATGCAATACGTGCCCTCAGTACCCACCACCAGGCTCTCCCATCCCCTCACCCCCTTCCCTCCAAGACCTTCAGTTTGTTTCTGAGTCCAAAGTCTCTCATGTTTCATTTCCCTCCCCGAATTACCCCACTTCCCATTTTCTTTCCTTCTCCTACTGCCTTCTATATTACCCCTTATGTACCACAAGTAAGTGAAACCATGTGATACTTGACTTTCTCTGCTTGACTTATTTCACTCAGCATAATCTCTTCCAATCCAGTCCACGTTGTTACAAAAGTTGGATATTTCTTTTTTAAGTATCAAGGGCTGGAAAACCTAAGGTCTCTCTCAGTAGCATATTTTATAGTTTTAAGGCCTTCACAACACTCTGATACTTTGTATGTAACCTGCCTCACTCTTCTTTAAACCTAAACCCATTTCCTCAAGTCCTTACAAACAATCTACTGAGAAAAGCTGGTTGTATCGTCTTCATTAGCCCATTGAAATAACCCCTGATTATGATTAAGACAACTGTCCCAGGGAGAGGAGCACTGAAACTATTTCTTACAGACACCCCCAGATGATGAGATTCCACCAGCTTTGCTACAATCCTTGCTAATGCTTAACACCTCTTTCCTGTTTAAAAAAAAAAAAAAAAAGTTTCCTAAAATCCCAACTCTAACTCCCCAGTACAATGGCATACATTTTCCAAAATAAAATCACAATAAAACATATTTAGGAAACTAATAAGTTTGGATAATTATAAACACAGGTTTATTCTATTAATTACCTAATAAAAAATTATCAATCTCTGCAATAGAATTATACCTTCTCCAGGAAGATTAAAGCTTTCAAAGACACGCTTAATTTCTTCAAACTGATCACTTCCTAAAGGAAACTACAATTTTGCCCAATTTCCAGATTCCATTTATTTAGCTAAGGCTGTGGACCATAAACACTCGACAGCTAGTCCTCCCATCTCTTCCTGACCAGAGGACAGGCTACACTGCTGCATTTCTGTCTCATACCAAAGCCTAAAATCTAAGTATTAGTGATTCCCCCCACACACACATCTCAGTTCTGGGCATGCGCTTTCTTGCTCTTTCGCTAGCTCTCTTTCTTTCTGAGTGCATACACTCTCCCCCTCCTCAGCCTCTCCCCCATGAAGCCTAACACAGGGTTTGAACTCAGCCCTGAGATCAAGACCTGTGCTGAGATCAGGAGTCAGACGCTTAACCAACTGAGCCGCCCAAGAGCCCCAGCACTGTTTTATTTTTTAATTTTTTTTAAAAGATTTTATTTATTTATTTGACAGAGAAAGAGATAGTGAGAGAGGGAATACAAGCTGGGGGAGTAGGAGAGGGGAAAGCAGGCTCCCTGGGGAGCAGGTAGCCTGATGCGGGGCTGGATCCCAAGACTCTGGGACAGAGCCACTCAGGTGCCCTAAAGCCAATTATATTTATTTTTATATATATTATTTTATTTTATTTATTTATTTGAAAGAGAGTACCAGGGAGAGGGAGAGGGAGAAGCAGGCTCCCTGCTGAACAAGGAGTCCCATGTGGGAGTCCCATGTGGATCCCAGGACCCTAGGATCATGACCTGAGCCGAAGGCAGTCGCTAAACAACTGAGCCACCCAGGGGCGCCATTCAGCTTTTAAATTAACAAGTTGCCCCAAGAGTAGGCTTGAGCCAAGTCACTCTAGCAAATAAAAGGCCACATTTCTCAAGGTGAACCACAGGACACAGTTGTGTGTACACTGCAAGAGGTATAGGTCTACTAAAGAGTAGAGCTTCACTTCTAATCCCAAAGGCTAAGAGAATTTGAAAAGAAAAGTCAGCTGAATATTTGAGGTCACATTCTCAAAACTGTCAATGTCATATCTCTCTGCTTGTACTCATGGTATTCCCTCTACCCCAAAAATGCTGCTTTGTTCCCACTCATCTGGCTCTCCGAATCTTTTCCTTCAAGGTCAAGCTCTAATTCCACCCAGACTGAGAAGGCCTCCCTTCTGTACTCATATATTCCTTGCCTTATTCCAGAACACCAATCCTACTGTTTTCCCTGTAGAACAGTTTTATGTACATAACATACTTAAATGTAAGCCTCTAAAATATAAGCCCCCCCGGTCTTGGGTCCTCATTGTAAATCCGTCATGCTCTGTACAGTACTTTTCATATAGTAAATACTCAAAGAAGGCTTGTTCAATAAATAAAAGATTAGTCATTTGTACTTGAGCAAATGAGCATAGCCATGCCCTCAGCTGTGGGCCCTTGAATGGCTGCCCAGTTACAGGAAGAAAGGAGAAATTCAGAAAACAGATTCAGGAACTCCATCAGGTCATCTCTAACTTAGGATCTATCTCTGCCCCCAAGGGCCTATCAAGGCTTTTAGGAGAGTTTATACCTGGCATCACGTCTTACCACACAGCTGGAGCTAAATAAATGCTGAATGACTAACACACAGAGGAGAAACGTCCATTTCAGCATGGCAACATTCTAAGTATTTTCCTGTACCCATCTAAATTAGTGTGGTACTTGGATAAATCAAATTTCAAGACATAATAATAATTTTATAACAAAATAGTTTAAAGACTTGATTTATTTGACAGAGAGAGAGAGATCACAAATAGGCAGAGAAGTAGGCAGAGAAAGGGGGGAAGCAGGCTCCCCGCTGAGCAGAGAGCCTGATGTGGGCCTCGATCCCAGGATCCTGAGACCATGACCTGAGCCGAAGGCAGAGGCCCAACCTTCTGTGCCACCCAGGCACCCTCAAAATGTTTTTAATAAAAATAGATATATAGGTCTGAAATATAGGTCACTGAAACATAATTGAGTGTCCTAAAAGAGACCCACATATTTAGGGTTTTTGACACAAGAACAAAAGTAATTCAATGCTGAATATTTTCAAATTGATACTAGGAAATTCAATATCCACATGCAAAAGTAACTTTTTCCTCCAAATTAATCTTACATCTTAAATGTAAGAGCTAAAACTATACAATTGCTAGATGAAAATGTAAGAGTAAATCTTTGTGACCCTGGGTTAGGCAAAAATTACTTATATATAGCACCAAGAGCTTAAGTGGTAAAAGAAAACCCAATAATAAAAGAACATATAACCCAGTTTAAAAACAAGCAAAATCTGAATTGACATTTTACCAAAGAATATAAGACAAATGGACAATAAGGCAAATGGGCTCAACAGCTTTAGAGAAATACAAATCACTATCCCATGACATAGCATTTCACATCCATTAGGACAGCTAAAATCGAATAAGTATTAGAAAAGATTTAAAGAAATTAGAACCTTCCCCAAGGCTAGGGAAAATATATAATGGTGCAACCTCTCTCTAGAAAAGAGTTTGGCATTCCCTAAAATGTTACACTGGGTTTAACATATTTTCCAGAAATTCCATTCCTAAATAAATATCCAAGAGAAAAGAAAATATATTACCATACAAAGGCTTGTATGTTCATGTTTAGAGCAGCATTATTAATAGCCAAACAGTGGAAACAATCCAAATGCCACTCAACTGTTAGATGGATAAACAGGATGTTGATACATCCACAGGATAGAAACACAGCTTGCCAATAAAAAGGAGTGAAGACACGGGCTACAACATGGATGAACCTCAAACACAGTGCGCTAACTAGAAGAAGCCAAACTAAAGAATACACACTCTATGACTCTATTTTTGTGAAATATCCAAAAAAACATGAATCTAGTTGAGATAAAAAATATATCAGTGCTGGGCGCCTAGGTGGCTCAGTGGGTTAAAGCCTTTGCCTTTGGCTCAGGTCATGTTATCAAGGTCCGAGATGGAGGCCGCATCGGGCTCTCTGCTCAGTGGGGAGCCTGCTTCCTAGTCTCTCTCTGCCTGCCTCTCTGCCTACCTATGATCTCTCTCTCTGTCAAATAAATAAATAAAATCTTAAAATATATATATATATTTATATATATATATCAGTGCTGCCTAGGGTTGGATAGGTTTCTTTCTGGGATGATGAAACTGTTATAAAACTTTTATTGTGGTAATAACTCCATTAATTCTGTGAATTTACTAAAAATTATACAATTAAAATAAATTAATTTTGCGTGTAAATATATCTCAAGAAAACCTGTTCTTAAAAATATTTTAATCTCGGGGCACCTGCGTGGTTCAGTTGGTTAAGCGTCTAACTTTGGCTCAGGTCATGAACCCAGGATCCTGGGACGGAGCCCCACACCATGCTCAGTGGGGACCTTGCTTCTCCCTTTCCCTCTCTTGCCACTCCTCCTGTTTGTGCTCTGTGTCAAATAAATAAATAAAATTTTTAAAAAATATTTTAATCATATTCCCTTTGAGTTACTGAATGGCAGCAATGCCTGCATGTGAGAAATGTTTACACTCATAACAATTCAACAAGAATTAGTAATAGTACACAGAATATAGGGGCAGCATGTTAATACAACTGTTCTAATACGTCAGTGCACGCAATTGAGATACATTTTTTAAAAGATGCATGATTTGTACTTACTGAAAAACAGTTCTAAATATAATCAGTTAAACTCTCATTCATTAAAAAGGAATACGGTAAGGTAAAAAAAGACAGAGGACCCGCTTCTCTCCTTTCCCTGTTTCCCCTTTGAAGATGTTCAGTATTTCAAGTGAAGAATATCAGAAAATCAATACAGAAAAAAATATTACTTTCTAATATTAAAATTTTTTACTTAAAAGTCACATATTTATATTATATTTCCCACTAATGGAATTATGACCAAAAGGCCGCTGTGGGCAAAAGAGTCCAGCATTTTTTTTTTTTTAGTGAGACAAAAGAGGCTGACTACGCAATGCACCGTTCCTTTTCCCATCACTTGAGTGAAACATGGAAAAGAGCACAAGGAGCAGGCCCCTTCTCTGGCTAACTAATAACAACACAAACCGTAACAGCCTGTTGCTTCTAAATGAATTGCTTCAGCTCCCCTGCCACCAGCTTCTACTGGATCATGGCCCCACATTTGGGGGTCTCCATCCAATTGAGAGATATCCCATTTAGGCATTACACACATCTCACCACTAAATGAATAGACACAAAATTTTACCCAAAATACATATAAAACCTTAGCTTCAGAGAGAATCAAGAAACTTTTTCTACAAAAACCAGATAGTAAATATTACTGGTTTTAAGGGTCATATGACAACACATAAGTGAATTGGAACAGCTGGATTTAATACAGTTTTATTTATAAACATCAAATTTTGAATTTCATATAATTTTCATGCATCCCAAAATATTCCTCTTTTTACTTGTTTTCAATTCTTTTTTTTAAGATTTTATTTATTTATTTGATAGAGAGAGAGAGAGATCACAGGTAGGCAGAGAGGGAGAAGCTGGCTCCCAGAAGAGCCCGATGCCGGCCTCAATCCCAGGACCCTGACATCAGGGCTTGAGCTGAAGGCAGAGGCTTTAACCCACTGAGCTACCCAGGCACCCTTCAATTCTTAAAGTAAAAAGAAATTCTTTCCTCACTAGCTGTACCAAAAAATAGGCTATGGCCAGACTGGCCCTGAGGCAGTAGATGGTTTGCAGACCTCTCCGCCTTCCCCTCCCCGCAGGAGTTCCTAGTTGAGATGCAAATGCTCTTAGCACTAGCAGCCCATTAATCACTATCAGTCCTTTGCTCTTGGAAAGAAGATGAATTGCACAATGCCTTCTCTTTTTATAGCAAATTAAGAGTGGAAAAGACGGTTTTTACAAAATAACATTAATTTGGTCTTTTCTAATAAAAGGAATAACATGTAGGAAAACTGGAAAAACAGTTAAAACTAAAGGAGCTATTCCATAATGGAGAAGAAAAAAAAAAAAAGGAAAGGCAACCGGGCAAACAGCGCAATATGTACTAAGGTGGGGAGGTGAAAAGGAAGTAGACAATAAAAACAGTTGAATTCTGTGGGTTAGAGCAGCTCATGCCTTTATTGTATAACTGATTACCTGGTAGAATTCCTTCAACTCAATTTCTGCCTTCATGTCAAGAGTCTCAAAAATTTCAAATGGAAAAACTGAAAGAGAATATTCTAGAAAAAGAAATGTACGACATAAAAATTGCATCACATAAAAAAAATACAGAAAAGGAAGTATTTGACAAGAAAAGTTTTTTTAAAAAAAGAGACGAAGTAATTTCTTATCAGATATTTAAGAACTGCCATATATGGTTTCTCTCATGTGGGGGGGGGGGAGGACTGGACCAAGATAAGTGGGTGGGAGCTACAGTAAGCAAATTTCAGGCAATGAAAGAACCAGCTCAGTTAAAATTCAAGTGGACCAAAAGTAAAAGTTGCCCATAAATTAGAAAATCAGTGACCCATAAGAAAGGCTGTGAGAAAATATTCGTGCAATGACAACCAAATTAACTAGATCCTGTCCAAATCTGGGATTCTAATTAATACAAAATTAATTATATTTGCTTAGAAGTATTCAATTTAAAACTCTCCTGCAGGACTTCCCAAAGGGATGTTCAATAGATAGTCTGATAAAAAGAATCTATGACCAAGTGAATTTGTGAAACACTGAATTAAACGGATTCCTTATTACAGTTCTCCGTCTTTAATATGCTAATATATACCGTAAATCTCTTCAACTAGGGAATGCAGCTTTCCAAACTCTACTGGCAATGGGAACTTTTCTTTTTCCACTAGGACGTTTCATAACACCCTCTCACTAGTGTTCCTGGGACCTGATTTGAAAAATGCTGCTCTTCTGCAAAAAGTATGTTTTTCATTGATCTTGCCAACTCTGGAAAATTAATTTTTTAAAATCCAGCAAGGAAAGTATTAATCAGGAATTAAGTTGAGAAGACAAAAGTGTGAAGATTAATAACCTGGATTAAACATTAAAATCTCTACTAAATACAATGCTCAGGGTTAAAAAGAAAACCAATGGAGTCACTGATGCCAGGCCAAGTCACAAAACTGGGGCTTTAATACGTAACCTAATTGCAGTTTCAACCTCCCCCATAAATGAAATTTTAACTTATCAGGCATTTTCTGGTCAGCACCAATAAAGTAATCTATCACAAGGGCCCTCTCTATACCCTACCCCCCAAAGGAAGGTGAAGTAATCTGCCTAATAAGACCCTCCCCCACACACTTTCCTCTCTAAGGGAAAGTGACCTTGCCTGGCACACTCTTTTCTTCTCTTTTGCTAATAATTTTCTTGCCCCACTCTCCTTCGTAGAAAAAACTTTCCATTTTATACAAGTTCTCAGAATTCTCAGAACTCCCCTCTACTTGCCACATCGGGTGCTGCCAATTCATGAACTGCTTAATAAAGCCAATTAGATCTTCAAATTTAAGCAGTTGAATTTTTCTTCCTTAACATCAGTAAAATCAAGAGTGTCTGTGAACATGGCTTCTTATAAGTTCAAGTTTATACGAAATAAATGTTAAAAAAACATTTAGGACTGCGAAAATTAATATAAGGAAACATCACCAAAATGAAGCTGAGAGACCAAAAAGGGGAGCACGCACACCCTAATACTCAGAATCAATGGTACACTCAACAGAAAGAGACACACCTCCCAAGTCAATACTGTTGTACCTACTGCTTCCCTAACCCCAGCCCGAGGAAGAAAAGGTTTCGTCTTCCCACAGCAACAGGCAAAAGCCTAGCCAATGAGAAACTGTCACAACTCAGCCAATGAAAAGTCATTGTTTTGGACCTCCCAGTTTACTCCAGGGTACTTTGTAACAGCCAGCCGGAACAACTCCCTCCTCTCCCCTATAAAATAACATTTCCTGCTCTGCTTTCTGGATTTGTGCAAGGTTTTTGCCTTTGGTGTTATACGTGCCTATACCATACTGCAAGTCTCTGGTCTTCCTTAATAAACTCATTTTTACTGGTAAAATAACTGGCAGTTTTATTTTTTGAGATTAAGAAGGGCAAGAGCAAAATGTAAAATAAAAGGATCAGACCCCAACTCAGGAACTCAGAACAAGACAACAGATCTGTAAGAAAGATGTCTACTTTTAGAACTTGTCGGGGCAACTGTATTGTATCTGTCTGGTGTAACTGGAACTACGTCGGAGAAATGGGATTTGTAAATTATTCTTCAAGAAATCAGTAAGTAGGGGCACCTGGGTGGCTCAGTTGGTTAAGTGACTGCTTTTGGCTCAGATCACGGTCCCCGAGACCTGGGATCAAGACCCGCATCGGGCTCCCTGCTTGGCGGAAGCCTGCTTCTCCCTCTCTCACTCCCCCTGCTTGTGTTCCCTCTCTCGCTGTGTTTCTGTAAAATAAATTTAAAAAATCTTAAAAAAAAGAAATTAGTAAGTAGTACTGCTTTCTGGAGATTTTAACATCATGGGGGTCTTTCACTTGCTAGTTTAAAAAGTACTAGAAAGCTGCTCATGCTCTTGCAGAAGACTTAAGAGCCAAATTCTGCCCTCCAGCAAACACGGGCGGAGTCCTGTCTGTGGTGCGGCTGCTCTGTGAAGTACTTTATCTAGGCAAACACAACCAGTGATGTGACGGCGCACAAATCATACCATTAACTGCCAAACATGTGCAGCGTCTCACCTCAGGCTGTCATGCCCATGGAGGAAAAAAACGGTGTCAGTGTGGGCCCTGGCCAGATCACGAAAAGCACATTCCTTTATTTAGAATGCACCATTTAACTAGCATTCAGTACTGGAACATTACTATAAAACCACACCAGAGGCACATTTTGGGCAGCATCCTCTTTGCAATATGCAGGCAATAGGAGGATTCAATCCCTTAAAAATGAAAACATCTGGACCACATCTGTCATTGCTATGGAAGACGGGGCAAACCGGAAGCTTTTTGATACTCGTCAAGGTCTGTAGATAGGTAGAGGGCACTATTCTCTGTTTTACAGATGAGGCCAACAAAGGCTTAGAAAAAGTCAAGGTCACATCTCTAATAAATAGTCAAGGGAAGACGTAAGTCCAGGGGCTCAGCCCAAAGGCTGTGCTCTCAACTTCCACACTATACCTTCCCTGAGTTCTAAAGGGACAAAGTGACGAAGGATGCTGTAAGAAGTAGGAATTGGTTAGAAAAAGTACGCGCCAAGGCTGACTCCAGGCATGACCGACTTACTTTCATGCTGGCCTTCCTAACCATAACTTTTTTCCAGAATTGTCTGGAATTCCACCAGAGATTTCCCTTCCAGTAGGATGGCCAGAGTGCTCTATCACTTATGGGCTGTGGTGAATCAGGTTCCCGTCAGTCCTTCCTCCTAACCCTCACTGAGACCAACTGAGAGCAAGTGCTGGAAGGATGCTCTGACTTCCCATACCCCTTTCTCCCCTGATGCAGGTCATAAGACCTCCATGTGAGAGGTGCCCCTCGCCCCCATACCTGGAGGAAAAGAGCATCTATCTCTAAAGACAAAGGGACACTGAAAAAAACTGAACAAATAAGTCTTGCTAAGTTTCCCTTCAGTTTATTACCCTTAGCTCATACTCTTTTGTTCTATCATATTTTTCTATGACTTCCCACTCTTCCATCAAATCTCATATAAAAACACTCAGGTTTTAAACAAACAAACAAACAAACAAACAAAAAACCACCAGGTTTAATCATTTCTTCTGGTCTTCATTTCCTTTTGAAGTCTTCTGTTTCCCAAAACTTTTATTAAATACATTCGTACATTTTTTTCTTGTTAATCTGTTTTCTGTTATACAAACCAACTGAGAACCTAGAAAGATAGAAGGAAAAGAGTGTTTTTCCCCTCCCCACATGCAGTAAGACCAGAGAATCTACCAATTTTATTAATATATTAGAGAATTCCCAAGGTACCTAGCTCCAGCCAATATTCTTAACTAATGAAAATAGTAGATAAGTAGAGCAAAGCTGATTAGTAATTTTAGATAAATAAATTAATCTCATCTATGAATATGGGTAAACTTCCTACCTAGCCATAAGCAGAAAAACTGAATTACATGGGGGGAAATAACACAAAAAAGGATCAGAACATGGAAAGTCTGGCCCCGCGAATCATGACCTGTTTGGGACCTCAGTTATTATACCTATAATAAAAATAGATCTTTTTAGCTTTAAAAGGAAGCTAAAAGGAAGGAAGTCATTATAAATTTATTTTTCCTCCAGGTAACTTTTATCTCATTCCTACCAAAGCAATCCTTTCACTTCCCCACCATAGTAGTTACAGATCTATATTACAGACTGGGGGGTGAAGGTTCATGTAGTTTTACATTAAGTGATTAAGTAACAAATTCCTCACTAAGGTCTGAGGAAAGCAGTCATGTATCAGATACTATGCTTGGTTCTGGGATGCACTGTTTAATCAGAGACAGCTCTGTCCTCATGCAGCTTAGAGTCCAGTATCAAATAACAAACCAAGTTGGGTTTTTTTTAAAGATTTTATTTATTTATTTGACAGAGAGAGAGATCACAAGTAGGCAGAGAGGCAGGCAGAGAGAGAGGAGGAAGCAGGCTCCCTGCTGAGCAGAGAGCCCGATGTGGGCCTCGATCCCAGGACCCTGAGATCATGACCTGAGCCGAAGGCAGAGGCTTTAACCCACTGAGCCACCTAGGCACCCAACAAACCAAGTCTTCTACTCTAATCTACCTACTACAGAATGCACATACTTTTTCTGATGTCAAGACCTATATAATATGGTTTAAAATGTCAGCATCACTGATCCAAGTTTAATTATTTTCTTCTTCAAAAATGCCTTCATCAGTGCCTTTCCTCTAGCTAAAACAAGCACCTTCAGGAATGCTGCATGGCTTCTTTGTATACTTTTATCTATATCTCTAAATTCTTGCAAGGTATATTGATTAGAGAAGAATGCAAATAAAAATTCATGGTCATATAAAGAGGCCAAGCCATAAACAGCAAAGACTTGGAGTATGTAAGGAAATGGCTGCAAGAAATCAGAGCTGAGTAAACTGGCAAATGAAACTCAACATACTGCTTTTTTGTCCGGCTGCTCTGTCTTCATCTTTTTCTTGATCACTCCTTAGTTCTGTGTCTTTCTCTTGTGGCATGATGTGGTGGTATGACATCATTTTTCTGTAGAACCTGAAGGAGGCAGGACTAAAAAGCTCAGTCCTGACACATTCCAGCCACACCAGGCTGGGCAGATAACTCAGCCCCTCAGCCTGTGTCCTCACTGCTAAAAACAAGGGTTCAATCAGACCACGTATGTTATGTAGCCAGTCCACGATCTGACACAGGCTGTGTATTCAATAAATGGTAGCGACAATGATGGAATAATGATAATGAATAAAGAAATCAAAAAGAAGAAAATTACAATTGGTCACAAGATGAGAATTAAAACTAAAATAACCTAGTAAAATTACTGAGTAAAATTTTGGTGTTCTTCATTTGAAAAGTGGTTCACTGTATTTCCGACAAACACTAAAATCACATGTGACTGCTTAAATGACTCTCATGGGAGGGAAAAAAAGTTTGTCTTCTTGTCATAAAATAACTTGATGTTCAAAAGGTATTTTGCTATTAACTCATCTTCTATCCTATCCAAATAAACCCCTGATCTGTATTCTTCGAAATGTTAATGTCATCAAAATCTGTGAAATAGCTATCGACTGTTCCGAAGGCTGATTATAGAGACATGACAACTAAATGCAATACCTCAATGCACACTGGATCTTCCCTGGAATTTGCAATATACTCACATTTCGTTCCTTCATGCCTGTATATAAAATGGAAGACTCTTCCTAAAATGCCAGTTATGTTATGTCACTCTTGACCTTGAAAACTTTTAAAATTCATTGGCGAACCAGTCCCATCTGTTTCTTGCACCTGGCTTCATCTTCTACCTATTGTCTACCCAACCTGATCTCCTTCCAGCAAAGGCTAGCAATCCAGTCCACACCACCGTACACTCCCCTCCTCCTCTGCACCCAGCTTAAGCCAATTCCCCTACCCTGGCACAGTCCCTGACTACTCAGAGCCCCCCAAGCCTCCCAAATCCCATCTCTTAAAACCCCTGTTGGTTGCCACCCTTGGCACTTTATCCTAGGTTGTCCTGCCTACTGTTAATGGCTTAAATGTTTAATGGTTTTACATATATGTACTTAGTATCTTCAAAAGAATAGTTGCATGGAGGCACCTGGCTGGCTCCATTGATTTCAGGGTCCTGAATTCAAGCATCACACTGGGTATAGAGATTACTTCCAAAAAAATAAAAAATAAAAAAATAAAAATAAAAATAAAATAAAATAGATGCATGAAAACAGAGTAGTTCCTAAACTATATTTCAAATACTGTCCTGATTATACTATAAAGTTCAGCACAGCACTGTTGAAAGTAAACAGTGTCATTGCAGACTTTTTTTTCTTGATGAGGAATTATCACCAAGGTCTCATTATTCTTCATGATGAGAAGACATTCAGAATTTCTCAATAAACTACTACTCCTTTACATGGAGCCATTTCATACTCTTTAATGTATCTCTTACTATCTTGAAATCAACCATTTCTTCACTTTTTCAAATCCTGATTTGCTTCTAAATTCTACACAGTGGGCCTTTAAACCAGATACTTCCCCAAAAAGCTTTCAACCCTACCTCTACTACACACACTGTTATCTCTTATATCAGAACAGAAATAACTTAAATGTCAAGTCGTATTTGTAGAGAAATCAGGCCAGTGTCCAAACGTCAAGCTCAGCTTCTCCTTCAGCTTTAATCCCTCAACTCTAAATGCAGCCTTAAGAATTCAGTGTAGCCGAGACAGCAAAAGATCTGTACTGAGGCAAACTGGGATGCACTTTTCACTCCCTCCTTAGACTCCTTTCCAACCTAAGGAAAATAACATAATCTCTCTTAGCCTTATTTTCCATAAGTCCTAAAAATTACTAGGTGTATGACCTTGGGAAATTATGGAACCTCTCTGTCCATCAATTTTATCATCTATAACACTGGGATAAAATAGTCAGGACCAGTCCATAAGGATAGCTGTGAGAATTAAATAAACTAAGACAGGTGGGGCACCTGGGTGGCTCAGTCAGTTAGGCATCTGCCTTCAGCTCAGGTCATGATTCTGGGGTCCTGGGATCAAGCCCCACAGCAGGGGGGTTAGGGGGGTGTTCCTGCTCAGCAGGGAGTCTGCTTCTCCTTCTCCCTCCGACCATGCCCCCTGATTGTGCACTCAATGGCTCTCTCTCTCCAATGAAGAAATAAAAAAATTTCAAAAATAAACCTAAGACATGAGAGTGACAGATGCTGGTACATGGTTACCTCTTAAGTACTATTTGCAGCTATTAATAATACTGTAAGTGCCTAGCATAAGCCTAAGTAACACATAGCTATTATTTTCTAAACGATATTAAAATATTTTTGGTTATATCAAATAAACCTGATGGTTAATTGTAATATTTATCCATTTATCTATACAGGAGTTTCAAAATGTGGTCTCAGCTTAGCAACTTCAGCATTTGGTTAGAAATGGAAATTTTCAGGCCTCATCCTCGATCTAGTGAATCAGAAGCTCTTGGGGGAAGGCCTCAATCTATTTTAACAAGCCCTCTAAGTGAGTCTGATGCAGCTAAAGCTTAAGAACCACTCATATAAGCCAAAGATCTTTAAAATACTTATGTATTATTTGCAGATTTTAAGAACCAAAACATTGCCTTATACTCTCAGAAGATGTATTTTTCTTAGGCCCTTTTTTGAAGTCAGTGCTGTATATACTCTCCCATCTTTCCTATGCCCATAGATGTAAAATCACTCAAGAAGTATACAATGGTCAATAACACAGAACAAATTAGAATTTCTTCTCTACTCTCTAGAAGTTATCTCTCTGTTCTCAGCTTGAGGATATACATTTCCTTCCAGCCACCAAATCAGAAAATAAAGAATAACGTGACTGATTCACTGGAGCCATGAAGTTGTTGACTTTAAAATGTGGGCGAAGGATATCTAGGCTACGAATAAATGAAGCTTTTCAAAGACAAGATGGGGGTCAGTTGGGTGTCTCCCGTGTGGTAACCAAGCAGGTAACTACCACACAGGGCATGGTACAATATTGGAATCCAGGGCCCCTTCCTCTCCAAATGCATTAATGTATCAATAAATTAAAATTTAGACCAAATATCCCACTATATAACGTTAAGGGATAAATTTACGTATAGCTAACTGGTACAGAGGAATTTATCTCCACTATAACTCGCCAGTTAGATGGTACTCAAGCAAGGAAAGCCCATCATATGGACTTCTTCAGACTACAATGCTCTCCTAAAAACTGTTCATCCCCTTAAATTATTCCTCTTAAATACAGCCTCTTAGTCATGGTGCAAGTTCTAATTCTAGGTGAAGTAAACAATTAAAAGGGAATTTTCTAATCTTTGGTAACTACTGAAGTACTTAGAAAACTACGGCTGGTATCCTTCTTCCTTGTTTTCCCCAGAGTAAGGGAAAAGTTACATCACAGGAACTTAAATCTTAGTACCTATGATGCCATACCTTAGATACCATTTCTTATACTACCATCTTGCTCATTTCTAAATAGCCAGACAGAATTGCATGTGATCAGTAACAACAAAAACTAAATAATAATATAAGACCCTCTAGTTTATAAAGTTCCATAGGTAGAATGGGTGTAAAACAATACTGTAAATAATAAAAGACTGTCACCAATTTTACGTCTTAGAACAATTCTCTGGGTAAAGATTGCCTAACTGAAGTCATGAAAATTTCTGATTAACAACCAGCTCATGGTTTTTAATACTATAATTAGAATTATGCTAAAGAATAATACATAAATGTTACCAATACCAATAGTTAGCCTAAATATCCAATCTGCAAGGTAAACAATCCAGTCTACGCAGTGTGTGGAGACTTGCAGAGGGAGCAGAGTTCAATGTGTCAACTGGACTTTATTCTTAAAAGTATTCTGGGGGCGCCTGGGTGGCTCAGTTGGTTGGACGACTGCCTTCAGCTCAGGTCATGAGCCCGGAGACCCGGGATGGAGTCCCACATCGGGCTCCCTGCTTGGCGGGAAGCCTGCTTCTCCCTCTCTCACTCCCCCTGCTTGTGTTCCCTCTCTGGCTGTGTTTCTCTCTGTCAAATAAATAAAATCTTTAAAAAAAAAAAAAAGTATTCTGAAAAACGATGCATCAAAAGGAAAACACTCTTGCCAGACTAATCCATGTAAGGAAAGGCTTAGTCCTTCAATTGAAATATGAGAACACTAGTATTTAAATACAGTTAGAAAAATGCCAGAGGCCCCATTCACCTGCAAATGTTGAGTTTTAATTAAGCAATCCGTTTATTTTAAACAAAGGTAATTTTAGCTCTGTGAATATAAAATGAGGTTATATTACTTTTTAATACAGTTTTTCTCTCCTCAAAAAAATTCTACCCAAATATTGTAAGGAAAAAAATGTTTATATATATGGATATAATAGTAACTTAAGCCGTCATTTAAAAACTCCACAATGTTTACTTTTCTCAGTCGTATAAACTTGTAAAAACTGACCGTGCCAAAATCATGCCCTAAGCATTGGTCTGTGCTATTTTGCAGCTGCATAAACTGTAACTTCCTAAATCACAGAGAGTAATTGGTGAGCAGTTAAAAGTACAAGTACAAAAAGGAAACATGGCCTCATAGTCAAGGGGAACCGGCGGGCAGATCTGTAACCCATCCCAGTGCACAAGGAAACTAAACACTGGATGCAGCCCCCGTTCTAACGCATATTCTCATCTCAGGACTTGCACTGCAGTTCTTCCAGTAAAGCTTGTCCGTTCCATAAAGGAAGGAAGCAAAGTGGAGGATGTGGAACATGCTCTCCAGCTGTGAATCTAAGTGCAGTCACAACTGAGGAATAAAAATGTTCAACCATTCAGAAGTATGCGGCCTTCCCTGATTCCATTTCTGCAAGGAGAGTATGTGGGAGAACAAGGAAAAGACTTTTGGGCCCCAAAGTCAATCCATAAATGACTGGGGAGCAGAGTATAGAGAGGAGAGGAGGGTATGGCCAACAGGATTACCTCAAATAAATGATTCTTCAGGGTCCCAGTAGGGCTCTACACAAGAAGGCCACAGGCCAATCTATCACCTACACAGATTCTGAACCTAAATCCCAGCTTTTTCTATTCAAAGGGAAAGTACCGGGGTGCCTGGGTGGCTCAGCCCGTTAAGCCTCTGCCTTCGGCTCCAGTCATGGGTC
>PITA01024897.1:0-25410 GCA_004023965.1 Spilogale gracilis
GAAAGAAAGAAAGAAAGAAAGAAAGAAAGAAAGAAAGAAAGAAAAGAGGGAGGGAGGGAGGGAGGAAAGAAGGAAGGAATGAATTGAGGTCCAGAAATGTTTAGTGTCTTGCCAAAAGGTAAATGGTATAGCTAGGATTTGAATTCCTAGCTGTGTAGTTGATGAATGGAATATTATGCTTACTTTTGATCCACTATATAAGAAAAAATTTAGAAGATTATTATTATTTTTTAAGATTTTATTTATTTATTTTAGATAAAGTGAGCAGGTTTGGGGAGTGAGGCAGAGGGAGAAGGAGAAAGTCTCAAGCCGACTCCCCATTAAATGCAGAGTCCTACAGAGGGCTCAAACCATGATACTGAGATCATGACCCCAGCCAAAACCAAGATTGGGACACTCATCTGACTGAGCCACCCCAGTGCCTGAAAGATTATTTTTATTAATTTTTATATATTTATACTAACGTATACTCTATTTCTAGAATACAATTATGTGTATATGTGTGTGTTTGTGTACGTATACACACAATACACACACACACACACACACACACACACACACACACACACACACTGGCTTATAGGGTTCAACCTGATTCAGTTTGTGTGGTAAGTATACAACTAGTTATGTAAGATGGAGGCTTAAGTTCCTACTTTCTCCCCTGGTATATATTTCCTAAACTGACAGCACCATGTCTGGAAGTGCTAAGCTATAAGAAACAGTGAGCTTATTTATAAGCTAAGAGAGCCAGATATTTGCCCTCTGCTTGGGTACTAAAAAATTAATTTATTCACATTCATGGTTATGCATTTATTATTTAGTGCACATGGAATTGTCATGCAAACTCTGTATCTGTAGCAGTATTAACAGTTGTGTTATAAAGAAAGTAAGGGGTAACTAGAGGAAACAAACAGGGTTGCTGGAGGGGAGGTGAATGTGAAGGGATGGGGTAACTGGGTAAAAATGGGCAGTAAGGACGGCTCTTAATGGAATGAGCACTGGGTATTATGTGTAACTGCTGAATACTTAAACTGTCCCTCTGAAACTAATAATACACTGTATATTAGTTAATTGATTTTTAAAAAAGATTATATTTATTTATTAGAGAGAGAGTGCACACAGGTCTGGGGAGGGAAGGGGTAAAGGGAGAAGCAGACTCCCCGCTGAACAGGGAGTCCAGAGCAGAGTTCAATCCCAGGACCCCGGAATCATGACCCAAGCTGAAGGCAGATGCTTAACTGACTGAGCCACTTAGGTACCCCTAGTTAATTGATTTTAATAATAATAAAAAAGTAAAGGGAATATTTTAGTATGTGAATGTTATTTTGTTGTACTGTGTTTTATTTTTGTGCTTGGTACTCTGATAGTTTTGTCTCCTTTATTTGAGAAATAAGATACTGGGTCTTAAAATGCTGGTGTTGCTTCAGCAGTCTTATTGCCCTAACTGCCTATAATTTTTAGCTTCTCAAATACAACTTGTGACATTTGCAAGACAGTGAATCATTTTTCTTTTAGATGCAATCATTGTCGCAGCCTGAATCTACAAATACTCCAGGACTTTCTTCAAATTCTCTATTTTTTATTTCATGGTTGTATTTGTGCTTTTCTGTCTATCTCTCTGTGACCTCACTGTAAAAATGTTTTCATCGACACCACATATGATCCTGTTCTAACAAGACGTAATGACTGTATGTTTTAATAGTCACTATATCAGAGAAGAGTTAGATCTATAGTCTTAGAGGTATATAAGGCAGCTTTTGCAAGATGACTAGAGCAAGACAGTGAGGATGATGCGAGGGTAGTGTGTGTTTTACCTGAGAGTGACGGTTAGGAGAAAGCCCATTAGGCATTTCTGAAGTACCCGTTTTAGCAGTGTTATTGCTCTGACTGAGATGTCAGTTTATACCAATTGGTATACCTATTTGGAGGAAGAAAGTAATGAGTTCCGGGAGTGAGCTGAACTACTCCAACCCTAAAACACCAGTGAGCAGGATGAGTGTTTATGTGCATGTCTGTCTGTCCATGTTTGTGCCCTCATGTCAGACCAGCCATTCCAGAATTGAATTGCTCCACAGAGTCAAAGAATTAAGGAAACCTTCAATATCAAGAATAAGATTGGTTTGGGGCACCTGGTGGCTCAGTTGGTTAAGTGTCTGCCTTCGGCTCAGGTCATGATCCTGGGGTCCTGGGATAGAGTCCTGCATCAGGCTCCCTGCTCATGCTTACTCTCTCTCTCTCTCAAAAACAAACAAACAAACAAACAAACAAACACATCTTTTTTTTTTGGTAAGATTTTATTTATTTATTTGACAGAGAGAAACACAGCCAGAGAGGGAACACAAGCAGGGGGAGTGAGAGAGGGAGAAGCAGGCTTCCCGCCAAGCAGGGAGCCCGATGTGGGACTCTATCCCAGGACTCCGGGATCATGACCTGAGCCGAAGGCAGTTGCTTAACCAACTGAGGCACCCAGGCGCCCCTAAACACATCTTTTTAAGGAAGAATAAAATTGGGTGCTTCAGTGGCTCAGTCATATAAGTGTCCAACTCTTGATTTCAGCTCAGGTCTTGATCTCAGGGTCATGAGATCAAGACCTGAGCTGATCAGCCCCATGATGTGCTGCTGAAAAAAATGAGATCAAGGAAGATCAAATGTAGAGAAAACCCTTCATTGTACATTATTACTCTGGCATGAAAGCAGTGTTATATAGGAACTGAGCACATTTTTTAAAAAATAATTTTTCTTTAAGGATTTTATTTATTTATTTGATAGAGAGAAACACAGCTAGAGAGGGAACACAAGCAGAGGGACTGAGAGAGGGAGAAGCAGGCTTCCCACCGAGCAGGGAGCCCGATGTGGGGCTCGATCCTGGGTTTCCAGGATCATGACCTGAGCCAAAGGCAGTCGCTTAACCAACTGAGCCACCCAGGTGCCCAAGAACTGAGCACATTTTTAACCATCAAACTGTTTTCAGTGTCAGAAATAATCAAGAAAAAGACTATGAATAGAGACACCAAAGCAACAGGCCTTCAACCTTGCGTAAGTACCTTTGTTTGTGGAGGGTGTGAAGAAGGAAAAGAGACAAGTAGCGGTCAGAGATAGGTTCCTTAAGATCAGGGAGTGTGCCAGATGTACTAAACAGAAATTCCAAGGGGTGACACCATATTACAGAGATTTACAAAAGAGAATATAAAGAGGAAAACAAACTTCCTTCCCTACCTTCCACTCCCCCCCCCCTTTTTAAAAGATTTTATTTATTTGACAGAGAGAAACACAGCTAGAGAGGGAACACAAGCAGAGGGACTCAGAGAGGGAGAAGCAGGCCTCCTGCCGAGCGGGAAGCCCGATGTGGGGCTCGATCCCGGGTCTCCAGGATCATGACCTGAGCCGAAAGCAGTCGCTTAACCAAATGAGCCACCCAGGCACCCCTCCACCACCCTCTTTTAAAGGAGTTTAGCATTGAAAAGGATGAGAGAGAGAGAATGATAGCAGTCCAGTGCTGCTTTGGGCCTTGTACTTTGTTGCATACCCTCATTGTCTGTCAAAACTACTACTTGCTAAATTTCCTATTGTCTTCCTTGTTGCATTTATCTGGTTCTGCAACTCCGTTGAGGTTCAGGGGATTTCAGAGACGGCTCTTCTGGGGAGGTTCAGTGTTTGGTGTGTGTGTGTGGAAATGATGTGTTTTAAAGGAGATAATATATTTCTATACTTATACTGAAAGTTCACAAAGAACAGCGTATGATTGGGCGCCTGGGTGGCTCAGAGGATTAAGCCTCTGCCTGCGGCTCAGGTCATGATCTCAGGGTCCTGGGATCGAGTCCCACATTGAGCTCTGCTCAGCGGGGAGCCTGCTTCCCCTTCTTTCTCTGCCTGCCTCTCTGCCTATTTGTGATCTCTCTCTGTCAAATAAATAAATAAAATCTTTAAAAATAAAAAGAACAGTGTACGATTGTAACCTTTGGCCATATTCAGTACATTTACTATTTCCTTTAGAGCTGGTGTGGAAAGTTGAGCTAATTAGTAAAGAATTTTGTAGATGTCTCAGTGGGCTGGGTGACATCAAGTAATCATTATCAGGTAGCAATTTTACTGTGCTCATATTGTACAGAAATACCTGCTAAGATCCTTCACCTTAATTGATAATTCATTTGGGAAAACAAAAACTAGAAGCACACAAAGCTGCATGTACAACTTGCATTCACTCAGATCATAGAAGTCTTTGTATAAACATATGATATATGTGAAGGCATGTGAAATATACTACAAAAAGTTGATTCTAGAGTGTATCATTTTGCAGCAAGGAGAGTGAGAGGGTTAGTTGCTTTCCTTTTGTGATCTCATAGCACTCTGCTGATACTTCTATTCCAGCATGTGATAAACCTTGTAAGCATTTGCTATCTTAGTCATTCATTTATTTACTCAGCAGATATTTAATTAATGCTCATTAGGTATATGACATTGAGCTAGGTGCTAGGGACAGAGGAATAAAATCCGCCCTAAAAGAGCTCTTTGCTTAGGGTAGAAGACAGGAAATACATTTAAAACAGGGTATTTGCTAAAATGAGCTTTAGCAAGAGCCTGAAATTGCTTAATACATATTTGCTAATTGTGTGAAAGTATGCATAGGGTGCTAAGGGAAATAATACTGGGCACCAGTATAAACGTAGTTTGAAGGGTTAGAGGCTTACTGGAGAAGGTCATCTTTGAGTTTTCCTGAAGAAGAAAATAGAACTTGTCTAGTGCACACAAGTAAGGAAAGGACATTTCAAGCAGCAGGAAAGCATGTGTGGAGGTACAGAGGAATATTCTAGGAATGGTGGGAAATTTGGTTTGGTTCAAGTCTGGTGGATGCATGTAAAGGCATGACAAGACTCTGAAGGGTCTAGAGGGATAGGCAGGGGCCAGAAAATAAAAAAATTTTTTGGATCCAGAGTCACTGAAGATATTTCCTTATTACTTTTTCTATTCCCGAATAAGTTTTTGGTTTATTGAAAGTCTCAGTTGTTTCTTTGTTTTCTATTTCATTAATTTTTGCTTTTATCTTTATTATTATACTTTCTTTATTCTGGCATTTTTGGTTGAACTCGAACTCATTTATTTTGAATCTTTTGCAAATCAGTTAAGATTGTGTCTGGCAGGGGCGCCTGGGTGGCTCAGTTGGTTAAGTGACTGCCTTCCGCTCAGGTCATGATCCCAGAGACCCAGAATCGAGCCCCACATCGGGCTCCCTGCTCGGTGGGAAGCCTGCTTCTCCCTCTCTCACTCCCCCTGCTTGTGCTCTCCCTCTCTAGCTGTGTTTCTCTCTGTCAAATAAATAAATAAAATCTTTAAAAAAAAAAAGATTGTCTCTGGCAGTATATTACAGAAAACTGAACACAGTGGCTTATTCAAATAAGGCAGTCTTGAGAAATGTTTATGTTGAGTACCTGCTTAAGGTCATCAACAAACCAGCCTTCTTCCTCTGGCTTCCTCTGTCTTTAGTGTGGGACTTCTGGCCTTTTGGTTACAAAGTAACTGCTCCTGATACAAGCACTGCATCTTTGCTCCAGCCTATGAAAAGGATAAAGGACAATTTTATCAGGAAAACAGTAGCATTTCTAGAATCCCTACCTAGCAATTCCCGCTTATATCTCCTTACTTAGTAATATGTTACCTGGCTACTCTAGCTTCGAGGGAGACTGCCAGATTAAATGTGTTTTGTTTTGCTTTTTTTTAAAGATTTTTTACTTATTTGACAGAGAGAAACACAGCCAGAGAGGGAACACAAGCAGAGGGAGTGAGAGAGGGAGAAGCAGGCCTCCCGCCGAGCAGGGAGCCCCATGTGGGACTCGATCCCGGGTCTCCAGGATCATGACCTGAGCCGAAAGCAGTCGCTTAACCAACTGAGCCACTCAGGCGCCCCAGATTAAATGTTTTAATTAACCTAGCACACTGTCACCTGTTTGGGGTCCTGTTCATCAAGAAAAGGGGAAAATAGACATTGAGTAAATAGTATTGTCTGCTATGCTTGTTTTTAATTATCTTTTTATTGTTGACTTCTAATTTTATTTCATAGCGGTTTGGGAATGTGGTTTTGGAACCACTTTTTTTTAAAGATTTTATTTTTATTTTTTAAAAGATTTTATTTATTCATTTGAGGCAGAGATACACAGAGATAAAGCACATGAACAGTTGGAGTAGCAGAGGCAGAAGGAGAAGCAGACTCCCCGCTGAGCAGGGAGCCTGAAGTGGGGCTTGATCCCAGGACCCCTGGGATCGTGACCTGAGCTGAGGGTAGATGCCTAACCATCTGAGCCATGAGCCACCCAGGTGCTCCCTTTTTAAGTTTCTTAGAAACTATTTATTTATTGGACTGCCTGGGTGGCTCAGTCGTTAAGTGTCTGCCTTTGGCTCAGGTCATGATCCCAGGGTTCTGGAATATAGCCCCACAATAGGCTCCCTGCTGGGCAGGAAGCCTGCTTCTCCCTCTCTCACTCCCCTTGCTTGTGTTCCCTCTCTTGCTGTGTTTCTTTCTGTGAAATAAAGAAATTAAATCTTAAAAAAAAATTATATATTTAGGGAGCATGAGCAAGGTCGGGGGTTGGGGCATCTGGGTGGGGCGTCTGGGTGGCTCAGTAAGTTAGGCAGCTGCTTTTGGCTCAGGTAATGATCCCAGTGTCCTGGGATCCAGCCCCGCATCAGGCTCCTTGCTAAGTGGGGAGCCTTCTTCTCCCCTGCCTGCCATTCCCCTGCTTGTGCTTGCTCTCTGTCTCTCTCTTTCTCCCTTGCTCTCTCTCTGTTAAATAAATAAATCTTAAGAGAGAGCATGTGTGGGAGAGGGAGAGAGAAACGCAAGCCAACTTTGCACCACTCACAGAGCCTGGTGCAGGGCTTGATCCCATGATCCTGAGATCAGACCTGAGCCAAAACCAAGAGCTGGACACTCAACCAACTAAGCCACTCGGGCACCCCAGAACTACATTCTTTGAAATTTTTTGAGAATTCCTTTATGATGTAGCATCCATGTATTTTGGTAAATATTTTCATATGGACTTGAAAAATAAATAAAGCCTACCTTTAGTGGGATAAGATTAGATAAAGCATGTCAATTTTGTTATTAAAGTGTACCATATCTTATCTTTTAGAACTTTCAGTTTCTGAGAATTTATGTTAAAATATCCCATGAAGGGTGCCTGGATGGCTCAGTTCATTAAGCAACTGCCTTCGGCTCAGGTCAGGATCTGGGAGTCCCAGGATCGAGTTCCACATTGGGCTCCCAGCTCTGTGGAGAGTCTGCTTTTTCTTCTGACCTTCTCCCCTCTCATGCTCTCCTCTCTCTTTCCCTCTCTCTCTCTTTCTCAAATAAATAAAATCTTAAAAAAAATCCAATGAAAATTGTGGATTTGTCAGATTTGCCTTGTATTTTGTCAGTTTTTGTTTTAGACATTATAGTTCTGTGTTGTTAGGTACATACAAGATCATGATTATTATTTCCTGGCAGAATAATTATTAGGTAGTTTGCATGCAATGCCTTTTTTTTTATTGTTACTTAAGTTTTTTATTTTCCAGTGTTCCAAGATTCATTCCCCATTCCCCACACGTGGAGCAATGCTTTTTTCCCCTTAGATTAGTTCTCAAGCCTTTTAGGCACAATGTTTGCATTATCTGGGTTCAAAATCTATCTGTCATTTAATAGATGTATGATCTTGAGAAGTCTTTTAATCTCTGTGCTCAGTTTCCATAGCTATGAAATGGGGAACGTTAATAATACCTACTTCCCGGGCGCCTGGGTGGCTCAGTGGGTTAAAGCCTGTGCCTTCGGCTCAGGTCATGATCTCAGGGTCCTGGGATCAAGGCCCGCATCGGGCTCTCTGCTCGGCAGGGAGCCTGCTTCCTCCTCTCTCTCTGCCTGCTTGTGATCTGTCAAATAAATAAATAAAATCTTTAAAAAAAAGTATTACCTGCTTCCCAGAATTATTTTGAGGATTAAATGTGTGTGTGTTTGTGTGTATATGGCATCGCAGAAACTACTATGTAGCAAGTGCTATGAATAATAGTTATATTATTAGTATAATAATTTTTATTATAACAAATTTTTAATCAAGTTCCCTGATATGAAATTGATAAATAATTAGGTTACTGTTGTTCATAAGTTTTTAAAAAATATTTTATTTATTTATTTGACAGAGAGAAACACAGCTAGAGAAGGAACACAAGCAGGGGGAGTGAGAGAGGGAGAAGCAGGGAGCCCAACGCAGGCGTCAATCCCAGGACCCTGAGATCATGACCTGAGCTGAAGGCAGAGGCTTAACCCACTGAGCCACCCAGGTGCCCAAGGGTCTCTCTTAATTTCGGCTCAGGTCATGATCTCAGGACTCTAGGTATGTAGCCTGCTTAAGATTCTCTCTACCCCTTAACCTCCGCCCCACCACACTTCTCTCTCTCTCTCTCAAAAACAAAAAATACATATATATTAATGTTCCTACTCTGCCAACTTTTTCCCCAACCAAACGTTCTAGATTAAATGAACATTTTACAAAGAAACACCGATAAAGTTGGCAAAGATATATAACACACCTTTTCTGTCCTTCATTAATCTATAATTTGTCTTGGCAAGCTATCTCTATTTCACTTGAGGTCACTTCCCTCTTCCCCTTATCACATACAAATAAGTCTGGTCTGGTTTTGGGTTTTTTGTTTGTTCGTTTGTTTGTCTGTTATTACACTTCTATTCTAATATCCACCAGCATCTCTGCTTTTTAATTTTTCTTCTTGCATGGAGTGGCTTCTGATTGTCTTCTCTTAAAACTAGTCATTTATAAGAGGGTAAAAGCATCTAACTATCTCATCAAGTTTTCTACAGTAATTTTGCATATTGAAATTTATATTTTTACCACCTTAATTTTCTTTTATTCTTTGTTTATCATAGAGTTAGGGTATCATGTTGGTGCTTTATAATTATGAAGAATAGTGGGCACCTGGGTGGCTCAGTCATTAAGCGTCTGCCTTTAGCTTAGGTCATGATCTCAGGGTCCTGGTATCAAGGCACCCATTGGGCTCTCTGCTCAGCAGAGAGCCTACTTTCTCCTCTCTCTCTGCCTGCCTCTCTGCCTACTTGTGATCCCTCTGTCAAATAAATAAATAAAGTCTTTAAAAAAAAGAGAGAGAGACAGGCACTTAACTGACTGAATCACCTAGGTGTCCCTATAGTTGATATTTTAAAATAAAGCCTAGGGGCCTCTGGGTCATGTTTCCCCCACCCCACCCTGTATCAGGCTCCCTGCTTGACAGGAAGCCTGCTTCTCCCTCTTCCACTCTCCCTGCTTGTGTTCCTGCTCTTGGTGTCTCTCTCTGTCAAATAAATAAACAAACAAACAAACAAATAAATAAAATCTTTAAAATAAAATAAAGGCTAAATAAAATCATTGTGAATATAAAAACTACAAATGGCTTCTGATGCAGATATGCTGTATTAGGATTCAAATACCAGGAGCAGCATTGTCGTTGGTAGTCTGAATTTTGGAAATGTTGGCTAAGTCTTTTTGTTTTTTTTAATAGCGGGGAGGGGCAAAGGGAGAGGGAGAGAGAGAATCTTAAGCAGGTTCCACATCCAGTGAGATCATGACCTGAGATGAAAACAAGAGTCAGACACTTAACTGTCTGAGCTACCCAGGTGCCCCCCCTTTTAATGTTGATCAATTCTTTTTTTTTTTAAAGATTTTATTTATTTATTTGACGCACAGAGAGAGATCACAGGTAGGCAGAGAGGAAGGCAGAGAGAGAGGGGGAAGCAGACTCCCCGCCAAGCAGAGAGCCTGATGCGGGGCTCAGTCCCAGGACCCTGAGATCATGACCTGAGCCGAAGGCAGAGGTTTAACCCTCTGAGCCACCCAGGCAGCCCTGTTGATCAATTCTTAATGATGTTCTGAAAATAACAAAAATGTGATTTTTCCTCAATTTATAAGGTAGTTGTATTTCTTTTAAAAAAATTTATTTATTTATTTGACAAAGAGAGAGATCACAAGTAGGCAGAGAGGCAGGCAGAGAGAGAGAGGAGGAAGCAGGCTTTCTGCAGAGCAGACAGCCCAATGCGGGCCTGGATCCCAGGACCCTGAGATCATGACCTGAGCCGAAGGCAGAGGCTTAACCTACTGAGCCACCCAGGTGCCTGGTAGTTGTATTTCTAAAAAATTCAGTTTATATTAAAATGATGCAAGGTGACTTTGTTTTTATGTAAAATAGAGTTAGAATCCCAGCTCAGGTAGTAATAAATATGTTCTTCACTTACATGAATGTCGGGCAAGACATTTGGATTTCACACAGCACAAAGAACAGTGCTTCCTTGTGTAGTACCGTCCTACACCTTGCAGGATGTCTAGCGTCTCTGGTCAGCAAAACTCCCTGCCCCCAGTCATTGTTATAACCAAAAAACTCACCCCAAACCTTGAAAAACACTTCCAAAGTGACTTGGTATAGCCTCTATTCAAAATTTCTTGCTTTAAACCCTATTTTTCAGCGTGCCTGGGTGCCTCAGTTGGTTAAGTGTCTGACTCTTGATTTTGGCTTGGGTAATGATCTCAGGGTTGTGGGATCAAGCCCCAAGTTGGGTTCTGCATTCAGTGGTGGTGGGGGGTGTTGACTGAAGATTCTCTTTCTCTGCCCCTTCCCAGCCGTCCACTCTCCCTCTCTCTCTCTCTCAAATAAATAAATAAATCTTAAAAAAAATAAGCCCTCTTTTTTTAATGTTTATGTTGCTATACCAGCTTACTGTATACTTAATAAGTATACTCACGGTGACTTTTTTTAAAAAAATTATTTATTTGACACAGAGAGAGATCACAAGTAGGCAGAGAGGCAGGCAGAGAGAAAGAGGAGGAAGCAGGCTCCCTGCTGAGCAGAGAGCCCGATGGGGACCTTGTTCCCAGGACCCTGAGATCATGACCTGAGCTGAAGGCAGATGCTTTAACCCACTGAACCAACCAGGCGCCCACTCACTGTGACTTCTTGCCTCAGAGTTCTAAGCGATTCATTTAATAGTTAACTTTAAAAAAAAAAGATGTTATTTATTTATTTGACAGAGGGATAGAGGACACAAGTAGGCAGGGCGGCAGGCAGAGGGAGAGGGAGAAACAGACTTCTCACTGAGCAGGGAGCCTGACGCAGGACTCAATCCCAGGACTGCTGGGATTGTGACCTGAGCAGAAGGCAGATGTCTAACTGACTGAACCACTCAAGCACCCCTGTTCTTTATTTCTTTTCTTTTTTTTTTTTTAAGATTTTATTTATTTGACAGAGAAAAACACAGCTAGAGAGGGAACACAAGCAGGGGGAGTGAGAGAGGGAGAAGCAGGCTTCCTGCCGAGCAGAGAGCCCAATGCGGGGCTTGATCCTGGGTCTCCGGGATCATGACCTAAGCTGAAGGCAGTCGCTTAACCAACTGAGCCACCCAGGCATCCCTATTCTTTATTTCTTAATGCTAAACTTATGGGAGAAAATAAAATACATTTTTAGTTATTTCTTCTAAATTTTGGAAACTTAAAAAAATCTACAGAAAATTTAAAAAATAAGACAATAAACCCCTATAGTCCCTTCACCTGAATTTACAACTTAATATTTTGCTATGTTGCTTTATCTATCTATAAATTTTTTAAAGATTTTATATATATATATTTTTAAGTAATCTCTACACCCAATGTGGGGCTTGAACTTAAAACCCTGAGATGGAGAGTCTTATACACTACAGACTGAGCCAGCCAGGTGCCCCGTCAGTATTTCTTTTAACAATATTTGAAAGCAAATTGCAGACATCATGACACTTTACAGTATTTTAATATTTATCTTCTAAGAGTACATTGTCCTATAAAGCTATATATCTTTATTTATATCTTAGATAATTTACCTTAATTCAGAAAAATAATTGCATATATAGTCTCTATTAAAAATTTTCCTATTTGCCAACAAAATTTATTTTTATTTTATTTTTTAAGATTTTATTTATTTATTTGCCAGAGAGAGAGAGATCACAAGTAGTCAGATAGTCAGGGGAAGCAGGCTCCCCGCTAAGCAGAGAGCCCAACATGGGACTCGATCCCAGGACCCTGAGTTCATGACCTGTGCTGAAGGCAGAGGCTTAACCCTCTGAGCCAACCAGGCACCCCTGTTTTTTTGTTTTAAGTAAGGTCTACACCCAACATGGGGCTTGAACTCATGACCCTAAGATAAAGAGTTGCATGCTCTATCGACTAAACCAGCTAGGTGCTCCAACAAAAGGTTTTTTATGCCTTTTTTGGACCCAGAATCAAATCAAGGATTTCATTTCAAGGGATTATTATTTTTTAAGATTTCACTTATTTGATAGAGAGAGAGAGAGCATAAGCAGGGGATGTGGGGGGCAGAGGGAGAGGGAGAAGCAGGCACCTCCATGGAGTAAGGAGCCGTATGCAGGATTCCTTCCCAGAACTCTGGGATCATGACCTGTGCTAAAGGCAGTGGCTTAACCAACTAAGCCACCCAGGCACCCCTTCATGGGTTATGTTTCTTTTTTTCTTTTTTTTCAGATTTTATTTATTTGACAGAGTGAAACACGGCCAGAGAGGGAGCACAAGCAGGGAGAGTGAGAGAGGGAGAAGCAGGCCTCTTGGTGAGCAGGGCACTCGATGTGGGGCTCGATCCCAGGTCTCTGGGATCATGACCTGAGCTGAAGGCAGTTGCCTAACCAACTGAGCCACCCAGGTGCCACCATGGGTTATGTTTCTTAATCTCTTTTTAATCTAGAATATTCCCCCCCATTTTGTTTGTTTGGAGAGTACTGTTCAATTGTCTTTTAGATATTCTGGATGTGTCTAATTGTTTTCTTATGATTCGATTTGAATTAAACACTTCAACAAGTATATTGCATCAGAAGACTGATAATGTGAGGAGGTGTCTCACTTTTGGTGACGCTAAATCTGACAGACCCCTTGGTTAAGGTGCTAGCCAACAGATTTTTCCATTGTCAAGGTAAAATTTCCTCCTTGGGGCGCCTGGGTGGCTCAGTTGGTTAAGCGACTGCCTTCGGCTCAGGTCATGATCCCGGAGACCCGGGATCGAGTCCCACATCGGGCTCCCTGCTCGGCAGGAAGCCTGCTTCTCCCTCTCTCACTCCCCTTGCTTGTGTTCCCTCTCTGGCTGTGTTTCTCTCTGTCAAATAAATAAAATCTTTAAAAAAAAAAAAAAGGTAAAATTTCCTCCTTGTAATAAATAAGTAATCTTGGGGGCATTATACAGATTTGAATATTATTGCTGTTTCCATTAAAATTATATGTATTTTCTGTGTTATGTTAAATTCACGTGCTATGCTAAATTCTTATGAGCATATAGTTTATTTTTATTAAAAGCAGTATCTCTGTATTGAATGTTTATTATTTGCCAAGCACTGTGTTAATTAATTTATATACATTATCTTCTTAATCTAACATAACACTATTTTATCCTCCATAGCAGTTCTTTGAGATGGTTATTCTTTTCGTTTTACAACAGAAGACTTCAAAGAGAAGTCATTTTTTTTTTTTAAAAGATTTTATTTATTTGACAGAGAGAAACACAGCCAGAGGGGGGACACAAGGAGGGGGAGTGAGAGAGGGAGAAGCAGGCTTCCCGCCGAGCGGGGAGCCCGATGCGGGACTCGATCCCGGGTCTCCGGGATCATGACCCGAGCCAAAGGCAGTCGCTCAACCAACTGAGCCACCCAGGCGCCCCCAAAGAGAAGTCATTCTAATCAGTTAAGTGTTAAAGACTTGGTTGGATTCGGTCTGCTCTTCTCCAGAGCTCAAACACATTACCACTCTGCTATGTTCTTCTTCTTTTTTTTTTTTTTTTAAGATTTTATTTATTTGACAAAGAGAAACACAGCTAGAGAGGGAACACAAGCAGAGGGAGTAAGAGAGAAAGCAGGCTTCCTGCCGAACAGGGAGCCCGATGTGGGGCTCAATCTCCGGACTCCGAGATCATGCCCTGAGCCGAAGCAGATGCTTAATGACTGAGCCACCCAGGCGCCCCTGCTATGTTCTTTAGAATGTGGATTTGGAGATTCTGTGGTAGCATCAGATGAGTTTAAAAGTCAAGGAGAAATACCAATTTTCTCTTCTCTTCTTTCTCCTGCTCTCTTTTTCTCCCCCACCCTGGCTCCTTAACCTTCTTTGTTTATAATTGTGGTAAAATACATGTAAGATTTCCCATATTAACAATATTGAAGTGTGTAATTCAATTCACATTGTTGTGCTTTCAAAATCCAGAACTTGCAAAGCTGAAACTCTATACCCAGTAAACAACTCCAAATCCCTCCCCTCCCCAAGCCTCTGGCAGCCACCATTCTTCATTATGTTTGTATAAACTTAACTATCTCAAGTTAGTGGAAGCTTATGGTATTTCTCTTTTTGTGACTGACTTATTTACTTAGCATAGTGTCTTCAAGGTTCATCCATATTACAGCATGTATCAGAATTTCCTTCCTTTTTAAGGCTGAATAATAAAATTCTGTCATTTGTGTATACCACATTTTGTTTATCCATTCATCTGACAGTGGACACTTGAGTTGCTTACACCTTTTGGCTATTGTGAATAATACTGTTATAAACATGGGTGTATAAGTATTTTTTTGAGACCCCGCTTTCAGTTATTTTGGGTATGTACCCAGAAGTAGAATTTCTGGATCATATGGCAGTTCTATTTTTAATTTTTTGAGGTCGTAATCTTTTTTTTAAATGTTATTTATTTGTTAGAAGGAGAGAGAGTGAGAGCATAAGCAGTGGGAACAGCAGACAGAGCGAGAAGCAGGCTCCCTGGTGAGCAAGGTGTCTGATGTGGGATTCAATCCCAGGACCCTGGGACTGTGACTCGAGCTGAAGGCAGATGTTTAACCGACTGAGCCACCCAGGTGTCTTGAGGTCTTAATCTTTATTTTAATATTTTTATTTTTAAATTTTTGGTTGAAATAGAGTTGACATTAGTTTTAGGTGTATAACAGTGATTTGACAATTCTATACATTATGAAATGCTCACCACAATAAGTATAGTTACCATCTTTCACCATATGAAGTTATTATAAATTATTGACTATATTTCCTATGCTGTGGTTTAAAAAAAAAAAGATTTTATGGGCGCCTGGGTGGCTCAGTTGGTTAGGCGACTGCCTTGGGCTCAGGTCATGGTCTCGGAGACCGGGGATCGAGTCCCACATCGGGCTCCCTGCTCAGCGGGAAGCCTGTTTCTCCCTCTCTCACTCCCCCTGCTTGTGTTCCCTCTCTCACTGTGCTTCTCTCTGTCAAATAAATAAATAAAATCTTTAAAAAAATATTTATTTATTTATTTATTTATTTATTTATTTATTTATTTAGAGAGAAAACAAGCAGGGAACAACAGAGGGAGAGGGAGAAGCAGATTCCCTGCTGACCAAGGAGCCTGATGTAGGGCTTGATCCCAGATTCCTGGAATTATGACCTGAGCTGAAGGCAGACACTTAACCAACTGAGTCACTGAGGCATCCCCCCATGCTATAGTTTTCATGCCTTTGACTTAATATTTTATAACTAGAAGTTTGTACGTCGTAATCCCTTCACCTATTTCACCTATCCCACCCACTTTTCTCCCCTAGCAAGCACCATCTTAGCCTTTCTTTTCTTTTTCTTTAAGATTTTACTTATCTAGGGGCACCTGGGTGGCTCAGTTGGTTAAGTGACTGCCTTCAGCTCAGGTCATGATCCCAGAGTCCCACATCGAGTCCCACATCGGGCTCCCTGCTCGGCGGGAAGCCTGCTTCTCCCTCTCTCACTCCCCCTGCTTGTGTTCCCTCTCTGGCTGTGTTTCTCTCTGTCAAATACATAAATAAAATCTTAAAAAAAAAAACCTTAAAAAAAATTTTTACTTATTTATTTATTTGGGGGTGGTAGTGGGATGGGAAGGGACAAGAAGACTGCACTGAGTGTGGAGCTTGATGTGGGACTCAATCCCACAACCCATCAGATCATGACCCGAGCTGAAATCAAGAGTCAGAGGCCTAACTGACTGAGCCACTCAGGCTCATAAATAAATGCTTCACTGGCCCTTGGAAAGTATGTTAGAAGTTTCATTTAGCTGTTGTTGCCATTGTTTTCACTGTGCCCTTATGATGTGCTAGGCCTTCCCAGCACTGCAAGACAGAGGTAGATACAGTATAGATCCTGATCTTAAGATGCTTTATAGCCTGGTGGGGAGATATTTATAGACAGAGCCATGTAATGAGTGGTATACTGGTGTTACAGATGTTTTTCTGAGGGTAATGTAAAGAAGGAAACCCACAAATAATTCCCAGAGGGAATCAAGGAAGGCATCAGAGAGGAGTGTGGTCTTGAAAGATAAGTAGAATTTGAGGGGCTAGAAGAAAATATTTTATACAGATGAAAGACAAAATACAATAAGCTAGGAACATGTTCATCATGTCCACTTGTTTAAGGAAGTAGGGTTTTTTCCTGATTGGTTTGAAATACAAGATTGTTCATCCCGGAAATCTGAAATTCACATTGTTTTAATATCAAACTATTTTGTTAAAATCTGAGTGATAGTTTTCAGATGATGAAAAAAAGAGAGGAGTAACTTTCAGAATGGAGAGCCCTTATTAAAATACAGATATCTTCTGTAAATAGAGTTGGAAAAATACTGTCAGTGTGTTCTTTGTGTATAAATGTCTCTTTCAACTTATCCATGCAGGATCTGAAAAGGAAAGCCACTTCTCTTTCTTCAGTCACGAGGTACATGACAACAGAATCATTGATGCACTAGGAAGAGAGATGGGTTCCAAATCTCACTAAGTGATCTAGAAGAGGGGAAAGACAGCCAGTGTTTTTGCTTCTGTTTTTCTGACCAGATTTCCTGTGGTTCTTGTTGTTTTGCTTCCTTCTTTTCCTTCTGTCTGGCCACTCTGAAACTTTGTTTCTTTGAATTCTAAGATAAAATGTAGTGTCTGTCCTATATAAAAGATATGCTAAACTTCTAGGGCTCTTGTCATTTGAAGGAATATCTTAAGATTGAAGAGATAAGTAGGTTGTCATATTTTCTTTTGAAACTTCTACTTGGTAAATTATAACATACTGAAAGAATACTCAAAGTCCATGTGTTGATGACATTTTTGCAAAGCAAATCCCTGTTGTGCAAGATCTGATACTATACATTTTTTGTTTTTAATTTTTTTTATGTTTAATTTTTTTTTTTAAGAGAAGGAGACGGGGTTGGGGAGGGGCAGGAGAATCCCAAGTGGAGCTCAATCTCATGACCCTGGGATCATGACCTGAGCTGAAATCAAGAGTTGGACACAACCAACTGAGCCACCGTGGTACCCCTAAAGTGATTTTTAAAAAAATATTTTATTTATGTATTTGACAGCCAGAGAGGGAACACAAGTAGAGGGAGTAAGAGAGGGAGAAGCAGGCTTCCCGCCAAGCAGGGAGCCCACTGCGGGGCTCGATCCCAGGTCTCTGGGATCAATGACCTGAGCCGAAGGCAGTTGCTCAACCAACTGGGCCACCCAGGCACCCCTAAAGTGATTTTTTTAAAAAAGATTTTATTTGTGTGCTGGGTAGCTCAGTCAGTTAAGTGACTGCCTTTGGCTCAGCTCATGATCCTGGAGTCCCAGGATCGAGTCCTGCATCGGGCTCCCTGCTCAGCAGGGAGTCTGCTTCTCCCTTCTGACCCTCCCCTCTCTCATGGTCTTTCTCTTTCTCAATCTCTCGTTCTCTCAAATAAATAAAATTTTTTTAAAGATTTTATTTATTTATTTGAGAGAGAGAGCACAAGTAGAGGAGGGACAGAGTGAGAGGGAGAAGCTGACTCCTCCCTGAGCAGAAAGCCCAACAGGGGCTTGATTCCAGGACCCTGAGATCATGACTGAGCTGAAGGCAGATGCTTAACCAACTGAGCCACCCAGGCGCTCCCAAATAAATAAAATCTTAAAAAAAATATTTTATTTATTTATTTGTTAGAGAGAGAAAGAGAGAACATGAGAAGGGGGAGTAGCAGGCAGAGGCAGAGGGAGAAGCAGTCTCCCTGTTGAGCAAGGAGCCTGATGGGAGACTCGATTCCAGGACTCTGGGATCATGAGCTGAGCCTAAGGCAGATGCCTAACCGATTGAGCCACCCAGGCACCCCTGAAATGATTTTTTTTAACTGGAAAGTAATGATGTCCTTGATAATTTGTAATTTTTCTACTCCCTTACTCATAATTTCTTGGTAGGAAAACACATTTCAGTAAATAATTGAGCTTCTTTGGGGTAAGACACAATATTTTCTCTGATAGCCTCATTTTGCTACTACTGAGGCATTTAGAGAGTGAAAACAGTTAATTTTCTTGCAAGTAAAGTATTACAGTTTTGAAACCTGTGGAATATGCATTGAAATTATGAAACAATACTTTTACATGTAAAATAGACTGACCTGTAGAGGGTGAATGTTTTAGAAGTAGACTTTCCTCTGTGTATGTGGGTAATAGTTTGAACGGTGTGGCCCATGTGTTTTGTGTCTGACTTGAGTATGTTTAAATGAGTATAAGGTAATTTGGCTTGGATTACAATAATATTAACTCTAAACGTTTCACTGACTTCTTTCTATATTTCATATTCAATGCTTTTTTCATATATATGTGTATATTTATATATATGGGGAGATTTTGAGGATGTCTCTTTATTATCCTATAAAGATAGTTTTATAATCCCTTAAGTGTTATATAAGGCTAATGCATATATCTTTTCTGTGCACATGTAAATTCCACAGAGAGGACTGTTAGTGTCCTAATACTCAGCAATATTGGCCATACAGAACTAGCCTAATAAATTTCCCCCATTTTTTTCTAAAGTATTAAAAGAAAAGATGTCATTTCTTGAGGTGTAATTAACAATGTTTTTCTGGCTGGCTTAATGTGAAACAGTTTTGGTCTTGGAAAGAATAAATAAATCCATCTTCATTAATGGAAATGATCCCTAATGTGATCAATTATAGAAAAACATCCCTAATAATGTCTATTTTATCTAAACTGTCACTAAAACATCTTGGCATGTTTACATGTGGAGACTTTGACCTCATATTTAACTGCTGTCCTTGAACCTCTTATTGTATTTTATTTTCTAGGTGCGCCACCGAGCTTCTGGCCAGGTGATGGCTCTTAAGATGAACACATTGAGCAGTAACCGGGCAAACATGCTGAAAGAAGTTCAGCTCATGAATAGACTCTCCCATCCCAACATCCTTAGGTAATGGCTTTTCCTTTCTTCTGGGAATCAGTGAGAAATTTCAGACATTATTGGATGCTTGTTAGAATAGCGTTAACAGTTAAAAAGAGGGATTCACAGTTTTGGGCTGACTCTGTCTTGCTGGGGTTTGGTGTGCTATAGGTCTTTGTCTACATATTAAGACTTAACTTTCTGGTAATTAGCTGCATTTAATAAAGCAACTTCTATCTCTCAAATTGCTTTACTTTTAGTAGCAGCTCATTAGAACAGTTGTTTGTTATTGCTAAATTAGTAATTTATTGAAGAGAAAAGATTTTAGTCTTTATGTGGTTATTTAATTTTCTTAAGTGCTTTATGAGAAATAGTAATTAAATCAGTGAATGAAAATAAAAATATGTCCCCAGGCTATCTACCCTTAACTTTTATTTGTTTTTAAATTTTAATTAATTAAGTAATTAATTTGACAGAGAGAGACACAGCAAGATATTGAACACAAGCAGGAGGAGTGGGAGAGGGAGAAGCAGGCTTCTTGAAGAGCAGGGAACCTGATGTGGGGCTTGATCCCAGGACTCTGGGATCATGACCTGAGCTGAAGGGAGACACCGAACAACTGAGCCACCTAGGCACCCCTACCTTTAACTTTTAGCACTTACTTGAGAAGACTTAGCTTATTTATTTATTTATTTATTTAAGATTTTATTCATTTATCTGAGAGAAAGCACACGTGTGTGTGTGTGTGTGTGTGTGTGTGTGTGTGCATGAGAGAGCACGCTCGAGTGTGCACATGAGGCAGGGGAGGGGGAGAGGGAAGGAGACAAGTATACTCCATGCTGAGCAGGGAACCAGACATGGGGCTTGATCCCACAACCCTGAGATCATGACCTGAGCTGAAGTCAGACACTTAACCTGCTTACCCACTGAGGTGCCTCTAGTTTACCTTTTTAGGGTATAATTAGTTTGATATATCATAAGATTATATAATCACTTTCTAATAATCAGTATCTGAACTTTTCTCACTTGAATTATCTTGTCTTTTTTAGTGAGGTGAGTGTATTTCCAAATGAAAGCAAATAAAACAATTTGAGTTAATATATATTTAAATAGGGTTTATGTGTAAGACACTTAAAAAGTTAAAAGTGCTTGGGTGCCTTAGGTTCAGATCATGATGCTAGGGTTCTGGGATCTGCATCGGGTCTGCATCAGGCTCCCTGCCCAGTGAGAAGCCTGCTTCTCCCTCTCCAACTCCTTCTGCTTGTGTTCCCTCTAGTTCTGTTTCTCTCTGTCAAATAAATTAAATTTTTTAAAAAGTCTTTAAAAATAAATAAATAAATAACTTAAAGTGCTATTTACTTAGGGTCATTTTTTTTTAAGATTTTATTTATTTGACAGAGAGAAACACAGCCAGAGAGGGAACACAAGCAGAGAGTGAGAGAGGGAGAAGCAGGCCTCCCGCCGATCAGGGAGCCCGATGTGGGGCTCGATCCCGGGTCTCTGGGACCATGACCTGAGCCGAAGGCAGTCGCTTAACCAACTGAGCCACCCAGGCGCCCCTGGGGTCATTTTTTTTTTAAGATTTTATTTATTTATTTGACAGAGAGAAACACAGCTAGAGAAGGAACACAAGCATGGGGAGTGAGAGAGGGAGAAGCAGGCTTTCTATTGAGCAGGGAGCCCGATGCCGGGCTCGATCCCTGGACTCTGGGATCATGACCTGAGCCAAAGGCAGTCGCTTAACCAACTGAGCCACCCAGGTGCCCCAAGACTTACATTTTTGGTCAGTGATAGTATATTATGGGATTAGATTATACTGCTTATTTGAAACTTTCTACCTTTATACAGAATTGTTGCTCTCCTAATTTACTACAAAAATGTTCAGCCAGTATTTTTATTTTATTTTTAATATTTATTTATTTATTTATTTATCCACTCATTCATTCATTCATTCATGAGAGACAAAGACAGAGAGAGAAACAGGCTCTCCAAAGAGCAGGGAGCCCAATGTGGGACTCAATCCCAGGACCCCAGGATCATGACCTGAGCTGAAGGCGGATGCTTAACCATCTGAGCCACCCAGGCATTCAAGTATTTTTATTATGATGACTTTCTTCCCAGAGCATAAATCAGATTAGCACAATTTTTTTGAGCATTTACTATAAGCCTGGTGGTTTGTCAGATACCAGAAAGGTATAAAGACATATATAAAATGGAATGTCTACTAGTAGGAAGGAGTTTGCACTCTAACTGGGGATCTAGTGATCTCTGACTTACATACATGAAAAGAGAAATAATTAAATCAGCTAGGTCCCCACCATGTGGGTAGAATAAACTCTACAAGCTATAGAACCCAGAGGAGTGAGAGATTACATTAGCTTGGCAGAGTCAGGAAAACCTTTTTGGAGGAGGGTGACTTGAACTAGAACTTGAATCTTATTTTATTTTTTAAAGATTTATTTATTTGAGAAAGAGAGTGAGAGAGCAGGAGCAGGGGGAGGGACAGAAGGAGAGGGAGAAGCAGGCCCCGCATTGAGCAGGGAGCCCCACGTGGGGCTTCACCCCGGGATCCTGAGATCAGACCTGAGCTGAAGGCAACACTAACCAACTGAGCCACCCAGGTGCCCTGTAACTTGAATTTTAATAGGATTTTAGAAAAGAGGGAAGGAACTCTGAAAAAAGAAGCAAAACAGTAATAAAGCACGAGGTAAAAGTGCAAAGCTTTTTGAGGAATCAGTGAATAAAAACCCATTTGGCTAATAATTACAATAATGAGAAAACCACCATTTATTGAAAGCTTGTATTCTGGATCTTTACCTATTTAAAGAGTTAATCTTGGAGTGCCTGGGTGGCTCAGTTGGTTAAGCCTCTGCCTTTGGCTTGGGTCATGATGCCAGGGTCCTAGGATTGAGCCCTGCATAGGACTTCCTGCTCAGCAGGGGGCTTGCTTGTCTTTCTCCCTCTGCCCCTCCCCCTGCTCCGCTCTCTCTTTCTCAAATGAATAAATAAATAAAATATTAAAAAAAAAAGATTTAATCTTCACATTGAAGGAATTGAGGCAAAGAGATTATATTGGCCAAAATCTGTGACTCCGAGGCTTGGGCTCTTTCTACTATGCTTCTCCTAGAAGAACTGAGGTTGACAGCATAATATTGGCAGATGAAAGTGGAAATATAATGCGGTTATGCAGGAGTGACTTTCATAAAGCCAAAAAGAGTATATTTTTTGCTTTGTGTAGTGGATTCTGAGCAGGGATTAGAGTGGTAGAGGGTAACTGATAGCAAATGCAGAATGGTTTAATGTTGGGGAGGCTTGTGGCTAAGAGATCAGTTAGGGGGCCTCCGTAGTGTTTGAAAGTGAGATAGTTGAGTCTTGATTTGTTATTCTGCTTAGGAATTTTTAAGCTGATTCTATTTTTATTTTGCTTAAAAATAATGTTTTTATAATTTTTGTTATTTTTATTGAAGTGATACATCTTCATTATGGAAAATTGAAATTGCCCTTTATCTCAGTGCATAGGGATCAAACTGTCATTAACATTTGGTATATTTCTTAACAGTCTTTTTTATTTCACTATTCTTCCTATTCTCTTACTGTGAACTTGACTGGTGAATATATGAGAAGAATGTCTTTAAATAAATTTTACTCTATCAGCAAAAATTTTAAATATAGTTGTTACATAATAGAAATAGAATAATATAGCGTAATGGTTAAAAATGAAGTTGTAGGGGGGCGCTTGGGTGGCTCAGTTGGTTAAGCAACTGCCTTTGGCTCAGGTCATGATCCCGGAGACCTGGGATCGAGTCCCACATCGGGGTCCCTGCTCCGCGGGAAGCCTGCTTCTCCCCCTCTCACTCCCCCTGCTTGTGTTCCCTCTCTGGCTGTGTTTGTCTCCTGTCAAATAAATAAAAAGTCTTTAAAAAAAAAATGAAGGTTGTAGGGGCACCTATGTGACTCAGTTGATTAAGCATCTGACTTCAGCTCAGGTCATGATTTCAGGGTCCTGGGGTTGAGCCCTGGAGTCCAGAGTCTGGCTCTACAGTTCTACACTCAGCAGGGAATCTGCTTCTTCCTCTCCCTCTCCCTTGCCTCATTCACATGCACTCTCTCAAATAAATAGATAAATAAGTAGATAAATAAATAAAATCTTAACAAAAAAAAGAAGGCTCTAGATTCCAGATCAAGCTGCCTGGATTCAAATCCTGGATCTTGGACAAGTTACTTAACCTGGCTGGATCTTAGTTTTCCCATCTATAAAATGAGAGTAATGACAGTAAATACATCATAGAGTTGTTATTTAGTAGATTATTACATGTAAAACACATATGGTATCTGGCTTATGTTAAGTGTCCAGTAAATGTTTGCTATCATTATTAGTTTCTTTTCCTCTGGCCAGTTTTTTTTTTTTTTTAATGGCCCATGGAAACCTGTCTTTTGTCATTCATTCATTCACTCACCAAACATTTGTTGAGTGCTGCTGTTTTTAATACATTAAAAGGTTTTCTGCTTGAGTCAGCCCGTTGAATAGAACTTTCTGCAGTAATGGGAATGTTCTGTATCTGTGCTGTCCAGTAGCCACACGTGGCTAATGAGCATTGAAATGGGGCTGGTGGGTACAAGGAACTGAATTTTTTTAATTTGATTTAACTGCCACATGAAGCTACTGGCTACTGTGCTGGAAAATACTGGGCTAGAGCCCATCTAGATCTTTGCTCTTGTTTTGCTTAATATATATGTCCAGCCAAGAAACATGGTGTGATGAGACCAGTGATACCATTCCTATTCTGATGTCCTTTGATCTATTTTCTTAGCCTGTCTCTTTTTTTTTTTTTTTCGTTGCTCAGGAATGACACACCCCTCCCTTTCAACTTTCAACAGTATTTTTCTTTGCTTTTAGCTAAGTTTTCTGATCTGTAAAAGATAGTGTTAACTCTGTCTTGATCTTGGCAATAATCCAGCAAATGAGATACTGCAGAAAAGCCTGTGGATCTGTTATAATCCACAGAAAGTACATAATACATGAAAAGTACTACAATTATTGTTAACCATGGTGGGTTGCCACTGCGATGATGACTCTTTGTTCTGCATAAGCCATCTGTCTCAGATATACTGTGGTTAAAAGCCTGGAAGTAGATTGCTTTTTTAAAAGAAGTTTCTAAATTCTACTTCTGAGGGTGCCTGGGTGGCTCAGTGGGTTAAGTCCTTTGTCTTCGGCTCAGGTCGTGATCTCATATAAAATGACAGTATCGAGGCCCTCGTCGGGCTCTCTGCTCAGCAGGGAGCCTGCTTCCTCCTCTCTCTCTGCCTGCCTCTCTGCCTACTTGTGATCTCTCACTCTGTGAAATAAATAAATACATCTTAAAAAAAAAACATTCGGGGCGCCTGGGTGGCCCAGTTGGTTAGGTGACTGCCTTCGGCTCAGGTCATGATCCCAGAGACCCGGGATCAAGCCCCACATCGGGCTCCCTGCTCGGCGGGAAGCCTGCTTCTCCCTCTCTCACTCCCCCTGCTTGTATTCGCTCTCTGGCTGTGTTTCTCTCTGTCAAATAAATAAAATCTTTTAAAAAAAAAATTCTACCTCTGAAACTAATAATACAGTATATGTTAATTAAATGGAATTTAAATAAAAAAATAATAAAAAACCTTGTAATTGTTCATATCTTTCATGTCTTTGTGTCTTTACCTTACTTTTATTGCATATTTTGAACACAAGAAAGGAAATTATCCTACTAGTGGCCTAGAGGAAGCAGTCTTCTGGGGTTTCATTATTCAGAGGATAACTAGAGTAGTGAAAACATTTATTATACTTCCTTAGGAGACCTTAAATATGAAACTAAGCATGACTATGCTCCATTCTCAAAATACTTAGAATTTTTATTTCCTAAATGCTTTTCTACTTGTCTTAGAAATTTACTATTAGGGGCACTGGGTGGCTCAGTTGGTTGAGCGACTGCCTTTGGCTCAGGTCATGATCCTGGAGACCCGGGATTGAGCCCCACATCAGGCTCCCTGCTTGGCGGGAGGCCTGCTTCTCCCTCTCTCGCTCCCTCTGCTTGTGTTCCCTCTCTAGCTGTGTTTCTCTCTGTCAAATAAGTAAATAAAATATTTAAAAAAAAACAAAGAAATTTACTATTAATACTTTATGTTTTTGTAATTTAAATTTTTTTAAAAGATTTTTTATTTATTTGACAGAGAGCTGAGGCAGAAA
>PITA01024898.1:0-25409 GCA_004023965.1 Spilogale gracilis
AATACAGATTTTCCTATGATTATGTGTGTAGTGAAGCACTAATGCTTTCCAAAGGAAGGTGTGGCCTTCGCCCTTTGCCAGGAGGTGCTGTCTGGGCCCTTGGACTGTCCTGCAGAGTATGTTGGTTTACCAGGAGGCCCTGGGCTACGCAGGAGAGTGTAATAATGCCATTTATGCTGGGAGCTCTGGGCCGTGGGGCTTCCGGACCGCCTCTAGAAGGACTGTGGGCTGAAAGATCAGCCACGTGGATAGCCAACAGTTAACCATGTTGATGTGATCAAGCCCTGTGGCGGGCACAGCGGACGGTGTTGTTAGAGTACTGTGCTGCAGGACGCATTAACACTTCCCACACCCACAAAGGGAAAGGACTGCTAGAAGCTCTGAGTTGGGACCCCTCTAGGACTCTCTTCATGTGCCTCTTACCTTGGCTTACTTAAAACAATTTTTAAGAGTCACATTTAATTAGCAAGGGGTATTATTAGTTTCAGAGGTAGACTTTCGGGATTCATCAGTTGCATACACCACACAGTGCCCATCCCATGAAGTGGCCGTCATAATGTCCATCACCCAGTCACCAAATCCCCCCCCGCCACCGCTCCAGCAACCCCCACTTTGTTTTCTGGAGTTAAGAGCCTCTTAAGGTTTGTCTCCCTCTCTGTTTTCATATTATTTTATTTTTTTCTTCCCTTTCCCTATGTTCACCTGTTTTGTTTCTTAAAATTCTACATATGAGTGAAATTAGCTTATTTTTAATCTATATGCTTTCGATATAATAAACCCTAACCTTGGGTATAATAACTTTTAGTGAATTCTGTGAGCCATCTAGAGAATTACCAAATCAGAGAACTGCTTTGGATGTCAGACATGAGGGCAGTCTAATGGGACTGTTCCTTAACTTTGTACTATGTCACAATGCTGTTAGTATTACTATATTCTCTTTACTGCTCACATATTTGGATGAATATTTTGCCTTAATTAATGAGTTTTGTAGTTCCCATATGAGCCCACATCTTTTCACCTGCCAGTGTTTTTCCGAGGAGGAGGGGTAAACATTTTTTTAGGTCTTAGTGAATGAAAATTGAAAAAAAAACAAAAACAAGCAATTAGTTGTAAGTTTCCTTGATGGTCTACAAACCCAAGGGCGACAGAAGCTCAAGAATAGCCTTATCTCTCTTTATATCTCTAGTGCCATGCCTATGTCTGGCCCAGGGAGGTTCAATGACTACCTTTTGAATGACTGATTTATAAGAAATACTCTTAACTATTATAATCATGGTACAGTTCAGTAGGATATTATGACACATGTCAAGGATCTCCTTATACACCTTCATGATTAAATTATGTTCTTTAATTTCTTCTTTTAAAGTGTCCTTTTGCTAGCTTTTAATCTGTTACCTTACACTTGAAACATGGTTATTTTTATGTGTGACTCAGTCATCAATTTAAATTCTACCTTTGAAATCTATTAATTTAGCATTAACTTCCTGTCCAACCACAAATTTTCTTAATTTGTGTTTTTCTATATTGTTAATTTCTTATATTTTCATAAGCCAAAGCATTTCTGGGTTTTTCCTTTCTATTATATTTATTTTCACTTTTTTTTTTTTTTTTTTTTTTTTTTTTTTTTTTTTTTTTTTTTTTTTTTTTTTTTTTTTTTTTTTTTTTTTTTTTTTTTTTTTTTTTTTTTTTTTTTTTTTTTTTTTTTTTTTTTTTTTTTTTTTACACCTATCAGTTCTGTTGGGCATTCCTACAACCGTCATGAACCAGAGATTTGCTGTACAGGTATTCTCAGATGTATTCATTCAGTTCATTCCGTATTTTCTCTAAGTACCTGCAATGTGCTGGTTTTATGTAACTGCAGAGACCACTGTTTGATCCCTTACAGTCTCAGGCTAAAGTCCCTCAGGACATCATGTGGGAGTTTGTGGTTGTTGTCTCTGTGGATAGTGATCAGTGTAATCTAATTTCCTAGAACTCATAAGGAGCTACCACTTATAATAGTATTGGGTCCAGATGATTATATCGCTGATTTCTGTCTACTCTTTAGAATACAAGTACTTTTTACAATGAAGTATTTAAAGCCTAAAAGAGACGATGTGGTGATTTGGCAATGTGTTCCCAAATGTCCTGTCCTTCCCTTGAAAGGCGGAGCCTGGTTCCCCTTCCAAATATGCGCCACATTTAAGTGACTTGCTTCTAAGTAGTAGGAAGTGGCAGAAGTGACAGCACCTGACATTTGAAACTGGGTCTCAGAGACTCTGTGGCTAATTCCTCTCCTACTCTCTCTATGATTCATCTTTCTGGAAGAGTCAGTCAGCCCCCTGAGAGGTCACGTGGCAGGGCACCGAGGTCCTCGTGAAGTCCTCCTGCCGAGAGCCGACAGGAGCGTGGGGAGCGTGGGAGCCAGCCAGCTTTGGAAGGGAACCCTCAACTCCAGCCACAGTCGAGCCTTGAGGTGACTCCTGCCTGTGTTAAGGGCTTGACTTCAGCCTCATGAGAGACCCTGGTCAGAACCTCCCAGCAAGTCACTTCTGGATCCCTGACAACCAAGGAACAAAATGAGAGGACAAATGTTCATTGATTTAAGCTGCTGAGTTTTTAGGTAGTTTGTAACATCCCCATAGGTGATAAGCGTGGAGAGGCCACAGTTAAGTTGTTGACATTACCGTAGTCTAAATGACAGCATGTCTGTGGATGAATCCAAAAGAGAAAATCACAGAATGATTTTATGTAGGAATAGAGGAGGAAAAATCCCTCTGAAAGACTAAAATGTGTGCAGCCATAACAGTACAACATGACCAGCTAAGATTTGGCCTGGAAACGCACGTATGGAGTAACAGGAGGAAATCAGCCTCTCCTTCGTTGCAGCCGGATAAAGGAGGAGAAGCACATGATTCCGTCAATGCCGGAAGTTCACACAGCGTTCCTAATAAGAAGTCTTAAAATATATTTAGAAGGAAACTCATCAACACATACAGATCACACACTGACCTGTGCATGCAGGCAAAGAAGGTTTTCACAAGACACGAATTACCAAAGCCACTTTAATGAGAAGGAAGACAAAGATGGTGATGTCCGCTAGCATAGGTAACATCGCAAAGCGTTTGTGATTTCAGCTAACACAATAACATAAAAGTGATTAACAGAAATAGACATCAGAAAGAATATCAAACTTTTTGATTTGCTAGTGATAGTATCATATGTAATAAAAATTGGAACAGGCCTTTAAATCATTAAATATTGATTAGAGTGGACAAAGTTTAGTAATCAATAGCTATAAGGTGCATATAAGTAATCAATTTCTCAATTCCCACCCCTGCCAAGAATTTATAACAGTGTTTCAGTGTGATGTCATCTGTCAGAACCCATTAGAAAGCAGAGCCTTGTGAAAATCAGCCTTACATTTGTTGGCAGAATTTATCGGGCTTAGTTCACTGTGACAGAGTGACTCCCCTTTGTTGTATGAGTTTCACTTTACTTTTAATTACATAGTAACCCATCAACTCTGAAAAAATTTTCAGCCATGATTTTTGAAAGCTCACCCCTGCACCATTCTCTCTGGCTGTCTTTGAGGTACCCTGATGAGACATATGGCAGCCAAATTTACTCCTAATTCCAGATCTCTTCAATTCACTTTTACATTTCTCTCCCAACATTTTGAATCAACTCTGTTTACGGAGTTCATGTAAATTCATCTGCGGTCATTTGACTATTTGGTCTATCCAGCGAGCCTTTAATTTTAATTTTCTTATAGTGAATATACACATAGATTCATTTCTAGAATTTGTATTTGGTTTTGTCAAATCTTTTTGGAACATTCTTTGTGTTCTCAGTCCCTCAGCATATTTCAAACAGTCCTTGTTTTTTTTCTTTTTAAATATATTCAAGTTCAGAATCTGAGGTCTGTATCTGTTAATTTTTTTTTCTTCCTTTTGTTTCCATTGTGTGCTTCTCTTATTCTTGATCACAGTGTCTTGTTGAATTGTGTGTTTGAAGTTGCTCATTCATGTTCTGACATCTGTGGGGATTTGCTGAGACCTAAAATGAAGCCTTAGTCGTCCACAGAGGATTCTCAGCCTCGATGTTCTGAATCCCTGTGATAGTAATGGCAGAAACAAGTGAGCTGTAATCCAAATTCTCAGTGGCAGAATCTACCCCGCTCAGCACCCAGGCTCAGGGCGCAGCATTGTTACAGTCCTCTGTGGTGGGTGTGGGTGTGGTGGGCACGTGTGTGTGTTCATTTCTAGTTCATCCAGTAACGGGTCAGGTTGTCAGCCAGCTGCACCAGGAAAGATTTCTCATCAGTTTCTTGGTGAACTCCGAACCACTGATTGCTTACCTCCTGGCCGGTTATCCGGCTCCCCAGCTTCTTTCCCCATAATCGTCCAAACCAGCAGCAGGAACCTTTTGTGCCATAGGACTTTGTGCAGCAGAAGGACATCCTGCCAGGTGGGGCTTCCCTTCCCTTTCTCCTCCTGTCAGTCCTTGCCTCCCAGAGACGCAGGGAAAGAGTCCAGGGTACTGAGAAGGGGGCCTTAGTCCTGGGGTAACTATAGCCTAGTCAGACCCTTTATAGGATTGAGTAGTGGCCTTCTCTCTTGTGACCCATAGGGCTTTACAGGTAACTGGTGCTGGAAGACTAAATGAAATAGGACTTCCTGGGAGGGAAGCTAGAATAGGTAGCAGTATTTGAAGGCCTCTCTAAGACAGGACAGGTTCCCTTTAATATCCCTCTGTGCCCTTAGGATACAGTGGACTTTCCCTATGCACCTTGGCCCCTCCTCCCCCTCCCCGGGGCACCCTGACCCTGGCCAACTAAAACGGGAGCAATCCCATAGGTCCCACAAAAGCCTATGTAAGATTTCTGTTAAAACTCAGATTGTGGGTGCCTGGGTGGCTCAGTCCGTTGGGCGACTGCCTTCAGCTCAGGTCATGATCCAGGAGACCTGGGATGGAGTCCCAGGTCGGGTTCCCTGCTGGGCAGGAAGCCTGCTTCTCCCTCTCTCACTCCTGCTGCTTGAGTTCCCTCTCTGGCTGTGTTTCTCTCTGTCAAATAAATAAAATCTTTAAAAAAAAGAAAAAAAACCCTCAGATTGTCTTCAGCTTTTTTCAGTATTACCTGTCCATATGCTAAAAAGAGAAAAGGACTGAGCAGTTTTCATAGCCGGCTCTTTGTGCCCCGGGTTAAGAGATTACCACATCTTTTAACATCAAGATGACTTTGGAGCTCTACCCTTGAAATGGCATTTATTTAGTTGATGTTTAGGTTTGTGAAACTAAAGGAATAATGGTTTATGTTCATTCTAAGCGCTCAAGTTATGGTCCATATTGTAATTAACCCCGAAACGTGCATACCTGCTAAAACGCGGTAATTGGAAATTAAAGTCCTAGGTAGATTTAAATTTAGGTATCGAGAACAGCTCTCGGAACGAGGATTACGGCCCATTCATTGACAGCATGCGTGGCTCTGAAAAGAGCCTTTGGGGTTAGGTGACAGGAGGCTTACTTGTTGGCGTGCTCACTTGGAGCTGGTGTACTTGGTGACAGCCTTGGTGCCCTCCGACACGGCATGCTTGGCCAGCTCCCCGGGCAGCAGCAGGCGCACGGCCGTCTGGATCTCCCTGGACGTGATGGTCGAGCGCTTGTTGTAATGCGCCAGGCGGGACGCCTCGCCCGCGATGCGCTCGAAGATATCGTTGACGAACGAGTTCATGATGCCCATGGCCTTGGACGAGATGCCGGTGTCGGGGTGCACCTGCTTCAGCACCTTGTACACGTACACCGAGTAGCTCTCCTTGCGGCTGCGTTTGCGCTTCTTGCCGTCCTTCTTCTGCGCCTTGGTCACCGCCTTTTTGGAGCCCTTTTTCGGGGCTGGAGCCGACTTGGTAGGTTCAGGCATCACAGCGTTAATTTAGAACAGTATAACTAAGAGCTGGGAAAATAATCAAGAGCGCCGAAGCCCCGTTTATTTATAGATGCGTTATTCAAATAAGGCTTGCAAAATTTCGTTCCTGATTGGATTAATTCTAGTGTGTCGTCACAAGTGCGAAAGTAGAAGATACTTGCAGGTCTGGATTTTCATTGGCTGCTTCGTTAGTTTGCTTTGACCCAATCAGACAGGCCTAGTGTAAGCTGCCCAAAGCTGCTATAAATAAGCCTCTAAAGCAGTTGCGCTGTATGTTTCAGAGAAACAGTGAAACTTTCCTGAGGTTAAGGATTTGGGTATTTTGGTGTAAGACTGCTCCGTGGTGGCTATTGCAGCTTCCTGTGTTGACTTCGGGTCCGGCATCGCGAGATACCTGGTGGCCCTAGAAGGTATCTAGGATTCGGACTAATCAGTGACAGGAAGCAAATATCCCTTCCGCGCTAACCTAAAGGACTCGGTCTTTGGAAAAAAAAAAAAGTACCTGCGAAAACTTTTCCTAATTTGTTTTCCCTTTTCATACGGCCCGTGTGCGCGCATTCACTTGCAGGCTACGAAAAGGGTAGCCAAAGTACACTGGTATCCCAAATGGGGGGGGGGGGTATCAGCGACTTGGTTGAATCCGCAACCCTTTCACAGCGTGACGTTCAGGAGGCCGGGCGTGTACGCTGGGGACTTGGCTGATAACCCCCGTCCCTGAGCTGGAGGTCCCGCCCCTCCGCCGCGCGTCTGCGCTCCCACCACGCCCCCTGCGAATGTGCAACAGCTCTTTTCCTGAGGTCTGGGGGTGGCTCTGAAAAGAGCCTTTGGGTTGTGTTGAGCTTCTCCGCAGTGGACCAAAGAAACTTATTTCTTCTTAGCTGCCGCCTTCTTTGGCTTGGCTGCCTTGGGTTTGGCGGTCTTTGGCTTGGCCGCCTTCGGTTTCACCGCTTTGGCCTTCGCAGGGCTCTTAGGCGCCTTCTTGGGCTTGGCTGCTTTCGCCTTTTTCGGGCTCTTTGCCTTCTTGGCTCCTGCAGCCGCGACAGGCTTCTTGGCCTTCTTTGGGGTCTTCTTGGCGCTCTTCTTGGGGGCGCTGGCCCCCGCCGCCTTCTTGGGTTTCTTGGCCGCCCCGGCCGCCTTCTTGGGCTTGGCCGCGCCCGCCTTCTTGGCCTTGGGCTTGGCCTCCCCGGAGGCCGCCTTCTTGTTGAGCTTGAAGGAGCCCGAGGCGCCGGTGCCCTTGGTCTGCACCAGGGTGCCCTTGCTCACCAGGCTCTTGAGGCCCAGCTTGATGCGGCTGTTGTTCTTCTCCACGTCGTAGCCGGCGGCCGCCAGCGCCTTCTTGAGCGCCGCCAGGGACACGCCACTGCGCTCCTTGGACGCGGCGACCGCCTTGGTGATGAGCTCGGACACCGGGGGGCCCGACGCCTTGCGCTTGGCGGCACCGGCGGACTTGCGGGCCTTCTTCTTCACGGGCGTCTTCTCGGCAGGGGCCGGAGCGGCGGGCGCGGCGGGCGCAGTCTCGGACATGCTGAAGGCGGGCGCGGGGAGAGCAAGTCGAGCCGGAAGCAGAGGCACTGGCCGGGACTCGGGCCGCGCCGCTGCGCCCTCCCGTTTATATAGGGCGGAGCTGCGCCGTGATTGGTGCGCTGTCCAGCCCGCCTCGCTGGCAGCCGCGGAGTGTCCTCTCGGATCCTGAGTTGTGTTTGTTACACCTCAAAAAATGCCAAAAATATCAAAATTCTCCACATCGAATCGCCCAGTTTTTCTCCGAAAGTGATCCCTGAAGCCTCAGGCTTCACGCTGGTCTCAAATTATGAAGAAAGCACAAAGCTTTATGCCAAAAACTTGCAATATTTCCCGCCGTGCTCGTCAAATTTCAACTCAGAGAAACAAAACTTTCTATTTTCTTCGTAAATTATAAACCGATCTTTAACTGTGGAGTTTTCTGACCTCTCAAATAGGATTCTCCAAGTGGTTAGCTTCCGATATGTCCAAAAACCATGCCACTGGCAGTAAGATTTTTATTATAAATCTGCGCTTAAGTGAGGGAAGTAACACAGGCTCCTCGGAGAGTCCTGCCTATTGAGCCGAGGGCATTTGAGTTCATCAAACTGGTTTAGTTTAATGCCAAACAAATTATTGCCCATTTGGGGTTAGATTTTGGACCCCTGGGACATCAATCTATGCAGTCATGGTTTTATTTCTGTCTGCTGCATCTTCGTTTTTAAAGCATTCTTTAGGATATTTCTTTTCCTTTCTGCTCCCAAGGGTTGGGGGCGGGGCTGTTGCTTCTCTTTTCCCTGGACAACTGCTCCATGAGTTTAGATACCTTGAATTCAGGTTATTTGGGAAGGTAAGGGGATCCCAAAACACAGCCAGGGAATACAGATGGAAAGGATTAATTTTCCCACCACCGAGGTATGAAGTCCATAGAATCACTGGAACTGGAGGGGCACTTTGACGAATTTGCAGTGTTGCTGAGTTCTTCTGGCATAGTCCTCAGGACTAAACTAATAAAGGATTTAGAATTGAAATACAAGGGTTGATCATGAGGGGAACGAAATGAGAAGTGTAAATCATAACATCTCTACTCCCATTATTAGAGAAATCCAGACCCTGTTATTACTCGATAGTTGATGAATAGCTAGTCCACACACCAAATATGGATGACTTCAGTCATGAAGATCATGGCCCCATGTTTCCCAGAGTTCCATAAAAACGAAAAACAAGTTACATGTAGGATTGAATTACAAGTTCAGATTTCCTTCTCAGAGGCAGATCTTTGAAGGACTATGTAAGTTAAGTCATTGCCCTCTGAAGACACCCTTTGCAAGGTCTCTGAAAGTTGGAATCATTTAGATAGCTATCCAATCGGGAAAGATTGGCAATTGGCATGTGCTAACGAACGGCCAGGTACTAAAGGAATTATTCCTGGAAAATGGTGTGGATGGAATTGTCTTTAAAACTTGCAGGATGTGTACTTGAGAGACGAACTACAATTTTGGCCAGTGCTATAAAGTGATCTGACGCTATTCTGTGTGGGTAGCTGGTTATGACACAGCACTGGACATCACATTAATTTTTAGTTTTATTAATCTTCACACACAACAGAACCTCCTACTGAAATCAAAGGGAATACATATCTTTGATACAACATTATTTAAATGTTCCAAATTAGTGTTATTTAAATTAAAACCTCAATGTATAAACATTTCAATGTAATTAGTGCATGCTAGTGAAAAGTAAATTTGCCCTTTGGTATATATAAAAATAAAAAGGGAGAGAATAAGGTTCTAAGACAGACCAGTTGATAGTTTTTAGGGAAACTGATTTATGGGCTCTCAATCCCAGAACAGTATGTTATATTCATTTCCTTTCTTTCTTTTTTAAAATATTTTATTTATTTATTTGACAGAGAGAGACGCAGTGAGAGAGGGAACACAAGCAGGGGGAGTGGGAGAGGGAGAAGCTGGCTTCCCCCTGAGCAGGGGAGTCCGATGCAGAGCTCAATGCTGGGCTCCATCCCAGGACTCTGGGACCATGACCATAGCCAAGCCGCAGGGGAGCTTAACAACCCAGGCACCCTTGTTATACTCATTTTCAATGACAATACCTCTTGTAAATGGCTGAAATTTATGCAACCCATTGAAGTTTTCTCTTCAATGTCTGACTTGATTCTATGTATCCCTTATTATTTCTGACTTGAAGGGACCTAAACTTTCCAAATTCTGTGATCTTTCAACTCATGTTTGCTTGTGTCCTATGGTATGTTGTATTCTCCTATGAGTAAAATTGAGTCATGGATTCAAATAATACACTGACAGTCTCCCACTATTAAAGCAAATATTTATTTGACACCCTCCTATGATGAAATAGGAGTAACTCCAAAAGATTCTATGCTATTGATCTGCCAACTCGGCTGGCTATATTTCAAGCACCTAGAGAGTGTATGTGTGTGAACATGTGTGCTTTTATTGTAAATATAGATTCCAAAGTCTTGTGCCAGATCATTATGAACCAATAACTCTAGTGAGTCTCAGAATCTGAATGTTTCACAAGTCCTCCGTTGTCTGAGATGCCCAGCTGAGTCTGGAAACTACCACTCTCACTGGAGGTGACCGATAGGACAAAAATGTTTTCCCTTATGCGAGTGTTTCTGTGGGACAAGATCGCCCCTGCTGGACATGACCTTGGGTTGAGAGGATGGGGCCAGCCTCGGTCCAGTCCGGACTGCCGTGGATTCGCACTGACTGGGTGCTAGAGTGGGCTCTAGAAGGAGAAAGGAGAGTAATGACAGACTCCCGGGCTTCACGATTTTCCATCACAAAGAGTGGACTGGGTCTCCACTGCCTCTCAACTCCCAGGGCAACCTAGCACAGCATCTCCACTTCTCATCCCTTTTTATCATTCTTAATGACAATGACCCTTTCAAAGTACTGGTGATTCTCCTCTGTGCCACCTACATTCTTACTGAGTCAACGCAACAATCCCAAGTTTTGGGATATATTATCACTATTTTACAGAGGAGGACATGGGCTTACACAGGGTAAGGGCTTCTGAGCTGGCTCTGGGGTACACTTAGGGTTCCGGTTCACATCTGTCTGTCAAAGCATGTGCTCTGAAAGCATGGTCCAGACTGCAGGTCTGAATAGTCATTAGAGGCTGTGAAATCAATTGAGTAGCACAGGCCAAATGTTTCCCTTTTTTTTTAAATAAACTAGAATAGGATATTAAATACCAGAGCCCAATTCATTTAGCTTCAGTTACTCACTAAGCTCTTTGTGTGCTGTCCCCACCGCCCCCCAAGTGTGAAATGTATTTCTTCCATGCAGACCAAGGGTCAGAGTGGAAGGAGTCTTCCCCATGCAATTTCTTGAACTCACAAGATATTCTCAAGTATATTAATATCTAATGAGCTAAAAAAGTAATTTCCTAATATTGACCTTTTTTAAGCCTCTAGGAAAAACCGTGAGTGATGGAAAGTGGGGAGCACTCGGCAAACATTTCCATTTTGGACACGCTAGCAATTATGCCAAGAGGAAAAGCAATATGATTTCCAGAAAAGTTCAAGGGAACAGGAGGCTTGTACTTGGTTCCTTTTACTCCACAATTTTGGATTCCAAGCACTTAATTCTGGACTTGGCTATTTTAATGTTACCATGATTATTTTATTGAAGACAGAATTTGAGGAAGAGGCATTTTTTGTAAGACAACCGAGTGTCGCCTCCCCGACTTCTTCGTGGGAGGTGTTTTGTTCGCAAGGACATGGCGGCGCGATGAAGACCACTCTGTCTGTTGGGACAGACTTCCCCTTGTGGACTTTTAATAGGTACTCTCTCTTAGCTTTCGACAAAGAATATTTCTGGAGAATTTTTCTTAAAACAAGCTGTGTGTTCCTTTAAAAACTGTTATTCTTTTTTATCTAATTCAGCCATCAGAAGTGTGGTTGCATAGCTTATGGTATTTGTACCGCCTTGTTTGGAGCTGTAAAATACTGGATTAGAGAGTGCTTGAGTGAACTACGGCACACTTGCAGAATTGAGGAAAATGCAGCTAAAAGAGAGTCAGAATGATCTCTTTGAAGTAATAGGAGTAAATTCCAGAATGTATGAGTAGATGGAAAAGCCAAGTGCAAGACAGTATCCATAGTTACCCTCCGCGAGAGAAAGGGAGTTACACAAACACACATTTCTGCTTATTTATGCAGAAGATACATGGGATGGGTAAGCCAAGAACAAAGGAGATGAGTTATCTCTGGGGAGAAGGTTCGAAAGGAGTAGAAAGAAGAAAGGGAAACAGAGGACTAGTTGGTTGAGTACGTCTATTTGTGTAACTCTGACTCTTATAACTATAGTACGGGTTCATGTACCAGCAAAAGAAACTATTAAAAGCGATAGGGTTGGGTGCCTGGGTGGCTCAGTTGGTTAAGCACCTGCCTTTGGCTCGGGTCATGATCCTGGAGTCCCAGGATTGAGTCCCACACTGGGCTCCCTGCTCAGCAGGGAGTCTGCTTCTCCCTCAGATTCTCCCCCTGTTGTGCTCTCTCATTCTCTCTCTCCCTCTCAAATGAATAAATAAAATATTAAATAAATAAAAGCGGTAGGGTTGGGGAAGGAACCCACATGGACTGTAAGCCCTAACAAATGAACCAAGCTGTATTAACTGAATAACACTAAGCTTGATGGGTTGTAATCTTTTTTTTTTTTTTAAGATTTTCTATTTATTTATTTGACAGAGAGAAACACAGCGAGAGAGGGAACACAAGCAGGGGGAGGGAGAGAGGGAGAAACAGGCTTCCTGCCGAGCAGGGAGCCCGATGTGGGGCTCGATCTCGGGTCTCCGGGATCATGACCTGAGCCGAAGGCAGTCGCCCAACCAACTGAGCCACCCAGGCGCCCCAATGGGTTGTAATCTAACTAACATTTTTCAGGGACATGGCTTCACCATCCTGAAATTACCGATGTGTCTACTAGGGTTGTCCGACGAAGTAGATCTGTTGTAGACAATGAGATTCAGTGCTCTTATGGGTAGAAAAAGAAGTATTTGGTTGAAATGAACCTTGTGGGCCTGGGTCAGAAGCAGAATTGTATCTATACTTATATAGGTACAAGGACATAGATGTGTATCTGTGCATAGAGTGATATACACATACATTTCCTTGCTCGGTAAGCTGAGAGGGCCTACCAGTAGTGACACTCTCGCAGCAATGAACACACCTGGCACACAGTCTTTGGTTTGTAGACATCATTCTCCCATAAAAAAGAATCAGGGATCCTTGGATAAATGATGGATCCCAAGGATGGAGCAGGGCGGATACGGGATGGGGCCTGGAGCTTCTCGTGGTCCCAGAAGATAAGGACATGTTTTTAAAAAGATGGAAATGTTGAAAAAACATGCTCAAGGAGTGACAAATGGCCAAATCTGGTGCCATTTGAGCAACAAAATAAAAAGGGATAATACAGGATTTTTTAATGCCTCGAGTAAAATATCCATAAATAAATGCAATACATAAGGAGAAGGGCCAAGTCTGCCCTATTGTGGATACAATCCACATTGGTGAGAGTTTAAGGAGCAACAGGATTTTCAGACCCAGAGTATCTCCCTGCCTTCCCTAAGATACCTATCAACGATGAAGCAAAGGTAGTAGGTGTACAGTGGCTAATCTCAGCAGTCATCACCTTCACTAAGTGAGCAAGTAAACATGACACGTAATAAGACATATTGACATGATGAACTCCTTACATTGAGAAGACACTTCCTCATTGCTGCGATATTTCCTGGCAGAAATGCATAAACTCACTCCATTGTTAAGGAAACATCAAATTGAGTGGTATTCTTTAAAATAACTGATCAGTGCTTCTCAGAAGTGTGAAGGTCATGAAAGACAAGGACAGACTATAGAACTATTACAGACCTGAGAATACCGAGGAAAACAGTAATTCAATATGGGATCCTGAGTAAGATCCAGGAACAGAAAAAGCACAGTGGTGGAAAAGTTTGTCAAATTTGTAAGGAGCCTAAAGTTTAGGAAATGATATTGTATAAAGGTCTGTTTTCTCTTCTTTTATTTGTTTTCTTCTGTTTTGTTGCATTTCCTGAATTGTCATTTGTGCAATGGTTATGGAAGACATTAGGGGAAGCTAGTTGAGGGATATAAAGGAATTTTTGTACTAGTTTTGCAACTTTCTTGTAAATCTAAAATGAGTTCAAAATAGAAAGTTTTCTAAAAACAGGTTCTCTTCATATCTCACCGTGATAGAACACTTTTCATAGAACAGGAAAATACACCTAAATGTGACAGAGATTCCCCATATTGGTGGAAATGTAGATGATTTTTATTCTTGTGTCCATGCTTTTATGTCTTTCAAAGTTTCTTCCATAAGCATGGATTACTTTATTATTAACAAACAACATGCTTCTCTTAAAAATATTATAAAACTTTAAAAAAAATGTGTACTAACAATCAGAGAAAGAGAATTATCATATGATCTCTCTGAGATGAGGAATTTGAGAGGCAGGATGGGGGGGGGGTCGTAGAGTGGGGAAGGGAGAGGAAAATGAAACAAGATGGGACCGGGGAGGGAAGCAAACCATAAGAGACTCTTAATCTCGGGAAACAAACTGAGGGTTGCTGGGGCGGCGGGGGGCGGGGGGGGGGATAGGGTAGCTGGGTTATGGGAAAAAAATTAATAAAATGTGTACTAAGCTTCCCTAGACACCCAAGTAATATAGTCTGTGCCTACTTTCTGCCCTTTATCTGGAATTTCCCTGATATTATTTCTTTGTTTTTTTTAATCTCAGATTTATCATATATATTTTTTTTCATGGACATTATGTTTTAATGGGCCCTGGTTTTGAAATGTATTAATGTGAGATCATAGCATACTTACTCTTTTGTGACTTCCTTTTTTCCCTTGATAAGAACCATCCTTCTGTGTTATATTGGGACAGAGAGCTCTAGTTTGTTGATCTGCACTGTTTTATATTTCATTTTATAAACGTGGCCCAATGTATTTACTTATGTAGTTTACTGCTCATAGCCATTCTCCTGGTCGTATGGTGAGGGAAATTTAATTTCCCGAAGATGATTGCAGCAATTTCTCCTGACCCCCACTCCTTTCTCCACGGTGTCTTGCCTCTTGTTCTCTCATCAAATCTAATTCTTGTCCCATTGAACCCGGGCGGGCGAGCTCGGGAGAGCTTGCACCCAGAGGGCACGGAGGAAGCCAGGCCCTGGGGCTTGCTAGGCTACGCCCTAGCTCTTTAGAACAATGCAGCCTGCATCGTATTTTCTGGAACTCGCAGACTTCCATCTCTGAGCTATCTCTCTCATGAGAATTTTGGTGATTCTGCAGCCTGAGGCCGTGAGAAAGCCCAGCTGCACTGGAGACCTTGTCTGGGCGCCCTGATTTGCTCTTCCAATATTGGAAACCCAGAAATCCGAGAGGAGACTCCAGGTTATTTCACCTGGCAGTGGTCAAGTCTTTTCAGCTGAAGTCCCAAACATCATGGTGTAGCGACAAGCCAACTCCACTCTGCTCTATCTCAATTCCTCATCCAAAGAATCTGTGGGAATAATAAAACGGTGGTTGTCTTAAGCAATAAAGTTTGGGGTACTTTATAACTTAAACAGTAATGATTACGTTTTATGTTCATGTGTTCATTAGTTGATCGGTTTTGTTTTTTTTTTTAAAACCCCTCTTGGCCATAATCTGCATTAGGAAACACATTTTACATCATCATGCTAACAGCACAAACCCACATGCATGCCTAACTGCAAAACAAAACAAAGTAGTAAATATGCCTTTTTGATGTGATTTGCTCTGCTATTTTCTCTTCTTCCCTTCCATCCCCTCCCCTTCCCTTCCTTCTTTCCTCCCTTTATTCAATTTCAACAGAGCGTTCACAACCAACTAAACTGATTTTATAAATAATGTGTCTCAATAAGCAGACTGAAAGAAACCTATGTTAGAGGCTGCAGTTTAAGAGGTGACCTTAAACACATTTTTATACCTTAATAGAAGATGTATATATTATGTATATATTTCTATATCTTACATATTTACACTCTTTATAGACACTCATATTTTGAGTTCTAAACTCAGTCATATTGTTCTACATTGGCCCAAGACTAAATAAAGTACTAAAATAAAAACAAAAATATGCAAAGAGTAAATCTAAGAAGTCTGAACTTAATTTGGATGTTGAAGCTTATCGAGACTCCAAGATTCCATCTTGTTTCAAGATGAAAGCCTGAGAAAGGCTAGTGATCTGCCCTCTGGGGTGCCAGCAAAGGAATCTTACAGAATCTGGATGAAGGAAGGATCCATGCAAAAGGTTCAGGCGAGGAGCAGTTTGGATCTGGGGATGAGACGGAAGATCGGGATGTTCTTTCCTGGCCTAGAAGAGCTTAAGGACATAAGACTTATGTGTCTACATATACACTCTTAACACAGATCCTTTAATCATGGCAAGACCCCAGCAAATAGTCTCTTCTGTCTGGAAAGAAAGCCCCTAGAGAAACAGTGACTTCAGAGATTATTATTGACTACGTCTTCATTAACCTTGACATTGAACTCATGATCATTCAGCATCTATTTAGTCCATGGTCTTGCTGGTGTCTTTGGGAGAGATGGTTCAATGACCAAGAACAGGTTGCATTTGGCCTCCTTGTGGATCTCTACTCTGTTCTACACTTTCTCTCTTTATCCATGATACTTCTGATTATTATTTCCTCTTCACTTTTCCTCTATACTTTTCCTCTTCACTCCCCCTGAATTATATGCATTTGCTGTTTGTAAATCTAAAGTCTATGCACTTATACAGATGGTTAATTCTTACACAGGGCAGTTTGGCATAAGATCGACTCTTATATAGTTGTCTACTGCTGTGTATCAAATTATCCCAACATTTAGTGGCTTAAAATAATAATAGGCATTTATTATCTCAGAGTTTCTGTGGGTCAGGAATTTGGGGGTGACTTAACTGGGTAGTTTGGATTTGACATATCTGATGAGATTGGAGTCAAGATATTACCTGGGAGTGGAGTCATCTGAAGACTTGACTGGGGCTGGAAGACCCAATTCCCAGATGGTTCCTATGGCTCCCATGCTGTCAAGTCAGTTCTGGCTATTGGTAGAAAGCCTCAGTTCCTTGGCCTCTCCCTAGGACTACTCCAGGACTCTCTACATTGCTCCTGACCTCCCCAAGAATGAGTGATCCAAGGAGCAAAACTGAAGTCAAAGTATCTTTTATGACCTAACTTCAGTAGTCACAACATTTTATGAGTTACATAGGTCAGCCTTCCCAGTTTGGGAAGGGAACTATCCAAGTGAGTGCCCACCAGATGGTGAGATTTCCGGGGCCATCTCGAAATCTGGCTATCACAGCTCTGGAGACAGATGACCCTATTTGAAATCCCAATCCTATCACTAACTGGGTTTATGACTTAAGAAATTTATTGGACTCGGGGTACCTGAGTAGCTCAGTCAGTTAAGCATCGGCCTTTGGCTCAGTCATAACCTGGGGTCCTGAGATTGAGCCCCAGGACTGGCTTCCTGCTCAGCGGGGAGTCTGCTTCTCCCTCGCCCTCTGCCCCTCCCCCGACCACAACCCCAACTCATGCTCTCTCTCACTTTTTCTCTCTCAAACAAATAAATAAAATTTTTTAAAGGAAGAAAATTATTAGACTCTATTTCTCAATTTTCTCATGTTTAACATTTGGGTGAGAGTAGTATGGTAGGTTGTACTCTTACTCCCAAACTTTTGCTGCACACTGGGGAGGATTATACACCGCTGCCCGTGAATACGGATCAATGCTGCAGCTCCCACATGCAGAGGGCATCTCCGCCCTCAACCTCTGTAGTCCCCACATGTGCCTCTTTACAGCAGAGTCGTTAATGGCAACCGGGTCCCTTTGTGTCGCGCCCTGCCCGGGTCCCTCTATGGGGAGAACATGGAACAGAGACATGGCTGACCCACCAAGAAAGACAATGTGAGTCTGAAATAACCTTTGCTATTGTTATTAACTAAGATTTGGAGGTTTATTATATAATTTGGCAAAAATCTAATCGGTACGACTATTATCTAATCGGTAGGAGTGTTGCTAGGATTAGATGAGATCATTTTTTGAAGTGCTTTCACACTGACACATGGTAAGTAACCATACGTGTTACTTATTACTATGATTATACAATCCTAAATTCACATGAGCTGAGTTTATAAGCCATGCTATCGATAAATTTATAATGAGATACACTTGATAGTAAAAGTAAATATCAGACATGTGTTTACTTTCTTGTCAGGAGACCAAGATAGACCAATTAGAAGGTTTTTTTGAGCATAGAGTTTTGATAAGGGATCTTTTTATCATGTAATCAGCGTCTTCAGCCTGGGGACACTCGCATACTGCGTTCTCATCTATAGAAAAGACGCATTGAACAAGTTATCCTTCTTCAACTCTTCTTTTTCTAGCTGACCACAAACCTTCCTTTTCTCATAGTTGCTCTGACAGGAACTCTCTGAACTTACAATGACCATATAAATAACTTCTGTAACTTATTGTAACCTTAAGCTGTAAGAGCTTACCGTACTGTCTCTCTTTCTGGTAAAATTACTCCAGTGACTAACTCCGTCACCTTTTGTAAATTCTTATTATGATCCCTAGTACAGTGAGATGTTATTTTTATATTTTTAAAATTTATTCCTAAGCTGTCATCTTTGATTTAGGGGTGGCTCAGAAAGCACAAGGTGGAGTAGGAATTAGAAAGCAGGTCATAAGACGACATACTTAGTGTATGAAGCCTTAGCAAAATCCTCGCCAGCTTCCCCCGGGGCCTCCACCAGGGACATCCCCTTCTATGATGTGGACAACTCAGGGTTGGGTTTTTTTTTTTTTCTTCCCCTCCCCTCCCCTCCCATTCCCTCTCCTCGAAGAAAACACTCGCCTTGGCTTCACATAAAGTACTCCCAGTTCATTTCCCAATTAGAATGTGGTTCCTAAGCTTTCCCTAGGGAGAAGTTCCGGAGGCCCCCATATTCAGAGATTTAAGAGATCACAGATGTCACAAAAGCCTCCCACATTCTCAGAGAGAAAACATGGGACCGGAGCAGTGAGCCTCTCCCCTCAAGGGGAAGCCGCCCTCTTCCAGCAGCAGCAGACCCAGGGCAGGTATTTAGCGCTAGAAAATGCTGGAAACGCTGCTCCGTACATGAATCCGTCAAGAAGGAGCCATGTTCACCAGCTGCGTTCGGTCCCACGGTTTATCAGGATATTAGTACAGTCCAGTTAAACAGGAGAACCACCAGTCTAGGGATGTTATACAGAAGGAATTAAATTGAGATAAGTCTGTAAACAGATGATGAAAACAAAACCAAAAGAGGGGTGAAGAGTAGCCCAAAGATAAGCAGTGGCAAGAATACGCCACCTCTCTTAACGGGTACAGGGACAAAGGGAGGCAGAGGGGATAACTATCGCCTAGCGGGGAGTTGGGGCTAGAGCTGAGACCACCAAGATAAGGCCATCTGATGAGACTGAGCAAGAAGGCTGGGGAAACCCCAGGAAGTGAAGAGGGAAGGGAAGCAGGGTCTTGGTCCCACCAACAAGTCCCACGGGGTCTCTCACATTGCTTAAATCTACTGGAAATTGGGGATCAAAGGAGCCTGGGAAATGTAGTTTCCATTCAGACTCAGCCGCCGCAGAGGACAGGCAGCAATGCAAAATACTTCTGCAATTTTTGATGCCTGAGCATATGACCCAGCCTGCACCCAACCAGGCCCCATCTGTGCAAAAACACAGAGCTACACTTCCATTTTTAAAGATGTGGGGTCACGAAGACAGTTTCCCCTCGTCTCAAAAGGCTATGATATATTCCTGGTGTATCTTCTAAGATGACCCCCAATAATCCTTGCTTCTGTAGGTTCATACCCTTGGGTGATCCTTTTCCCAGAATGTGTGGTACTCTTAGTGAGTTGTTTCCAACAAGTAGAATGTATCAGAAGTGATGGTGTGTCACTTTTCAGGTTAGGTCACAAGAGGTTGCGACTTCTGTGTTGGGCCCTACGTTGCACTCTTCCTCATGCTCCCTCCCTCAGAAGAAAGCCACGTCATAAGCTTTCCTGTTGGAAGGCCCACAAGACGAGAAACAACCAGCAAGGACTTGAGGCCCTCAGTCTAACAACGCTTGAGGAACTGAGTCCTGCCGACAGCCATGTGTGTGCATTTGGGAGAGGACTGACCCCACGCTGGGCCTCGAGATGACCGCAGTCCTAGTTACATCTTAAAAGCAGCCTGCGGAAGAGCCAGAAAGCCCAGGATGGCCGAGCTGTGATCCTGAAGTTGCCGAGTTTGGGGATAATTTGTGACATGGCAATAGACAACAGATCCATCCAGAGATGAACCAGACACATAAATAAGTTGAGAAGAGGGCCTGGTTTCTAGAGTCTACTATGGACCAAGTTCATTGTCCCCACTTGATCGTGACATCCTTTTTCCGAGATGCATGACACGACTGGTTCCATTTTCCAGACAGGACAATTGAGGATAAGAAAGGAAAATATTTTGCTCAAGGTCACATGGGTTGCAAAAAGTAGGGCCTGATGCATGGCCACACCTGCGCTTTTGTTTCCGGTCCCCACGGTGTCCCAGAAGTCACGGTGACCAGCCGTCACAGTCGCTGTCATCTTGTCTGGGTTGGGAACAAAGAAGAACAAATTGTTCAAAATCAGATATCTTTTTGCTTTCTTAAAATTGAATGCGTCTCTCAGAAATTCTCTCTCTCAGAATGATGTAAATCACCAAAAATAAAAAAAACGAGCAGGGCTTTGTTTCTGGTGTTCCTCAGTTAAAGACCAAGCTACAGAAGTCCTTATGACATTGGAGTCACGACCGGGTCAAATCAGACAAACCTCCAAAGAGACAGAGAGTTCTTAGCTCCTTGGGCTCCTAGGCCACTGATCATCATATAATGAAATAATATGGCTCAGGCACGTTCCGTCTGTCTCTGCACCTCGGTCTCTCAGCCTACAAAGTGGGATAATAATACCATCTTTTTATTTTTTTTAAGATTTTATTTATTTATTTGACAGAGAGAAATACAGTCAGAGAGGGAACACAAGCAGGGGGAGTGAGAGAGGGGTAAGCAGGCTTCCCGCCGAGCAGGGAGCCTGATGTGGGACTCGATCCTAGGTCTCCGGGATCATGACCTGAGCTGAAGGCAGTCGCTTAACCAACTGAGCCACCCAGGCGCCCCGATAATAATACCATCTACCTCATAAACTCCTCATGAAGATAAAAGAAGGCAGTGCTTGGCCCGTGGCGAACATTATAAGCTAATCAGTGAAATGGGGCAGGAGCGCCACTCCTCTCCATCCAACTCCAGTTTGGGGAGCAGTGAATGAGGGAAACAGGAACCTGAGTCTCACTCTGAGGCCAGAAGCGTGGCTCCTGACGATGGAGCCAGAGGACCGCGCAGCGCTGCTGTCCCACGATGCCAGCCGGCACCCGGGAGCCCCAGCTCCTTCGAGACCGGGTCCGACCCCCCCCCCCGCCTCTGTGGAGGCACCGGTGGGGCATCACCGTGTATTTCAACACGGATCACCCAGTGCAAGAACAAAAAGTCATTTTTACAGCTGCGAAGGGGAAGGAAAGAGAGACTGTGGGCAGCAGGTGGGCAGTAGAAGGGGGCCCTGCAAGAGAGGAATGGAAACTTACAGAAACAGCTGTTGGAGTGCAGCTTTCACAAAGGACATTCGAGAAGATGGACGCAAGGAGATTTAAATCATGTTTAAAAAGTTAGATCCCAGCGCCTTTGTCAAGGCTCTCCACTCGTGTCCACTGAGGTACACCCCTAGAGGTCACGTGGCTCCAGCCAGGCCTTCCTCTGGGGCGACGGTCCTGTGTGTGCTGGAACCCGGGCGGGGGCGCACAGAGGGCCGCCTGCAGGGTCTGTTCTGCCATGCTCAGGGCGCTGGGGACAGGGGCTCGATCCGGGAAGGAGGCCCCTGATGCTCAGAGGGGCTGTGTTTCAGAAGGGCACCCGCTGCCTGCGCTAGTCCCTCCCTAGAGAAAGCAAGAAAGCAGACTTGAATAGGGAGAAGAAACATTCACTGTGTGGGTGTCAGCTGGGAACGCCAGCCTCCCAGCCCTCGGGAACATTGGCTGAGCCTCCCACGGGGAGAGAAGCGGCCATTGTTCTCAGTTCATCGCCAGGCAACCCAGAGGAGGTCCCTGGGGTCACGCGTCCTTGCAGCGCCTTGCTCACGGCGTCCCGGCCCTGTCTGTGCACAGTCAGTGCTGCAGGCATCACTGCCGGCCAGGCCAGGGCCACTAGCCCGCTCGGGAAGTAGGAGAATGATGAGGGAGCAAAAAGCATATGAAGGAAGTGGCGTGAGGCAGGCGAGTATCTGTCTGAAGAATGTTCTAGGTGTCCTTGTAGAGTTTGGGCGGTAGCAATGGAAACACCAGCAGATGAGAAACAATAAAGACATATTCATGGCAGGGACAGATCGTCAGAGTGAGGGGCTGAAATCAGCCCAGAAGCATGGCCAGAGAGGCAGGACCCTTCCAGGTAGGAACGGAGCGTGAGCCGACACCGATCCTTCCTGGGCAGGAGCAATGAGGGTTCAGGCAGGAGTGTGCTGGTCGGCGCTGACGGCCGCCTCCTCGGAGGAAACAAGATGCCCTGACCTGGAGCGCTTACTGATTCCCATCAGTGAATAGTGCTGCCACCGCTGCCTTCAGGCTGCCGGGCTGAACTCCGCGCAGAGCAGAGCAAAGGGAAGAAAGGATTCCAGACAGTGTGCGGATTGGCCATGGGAGGCTTCAGAGAGTGAAGATGTCAAGGCAAAAATATGAGTTCTGTCCTCCCACAGGGCCCACCTACCCAAGACCCCCCCGCCTTCCCCCCAAGGTTTTCTTTATTTATGTGTTTGAGAGGGAGAAGCAGACTCCAAGCCTGAGCGCAGAGCCTTATGCGGGACTCCGTCCTTGGACCCTGAGATCATGACCAGAGCCGAGGCCAAGAGCTGGGTGCTTAGAGGCTGAACCACCAGGTGCCCCTGAACGCTTCTTAACAGCCTCGGCCTTTTCCTTTTCCGTTAAGGTTGCTCAGATACCCAGTCGGGGTCTGTTCTCCGTGTCCAGGGAGTGAGGTGGGCAGCCGGCGGGGCATTCGTTTCTGCCCCTGGAAGGCAGCTCAGCTGAGTTTGAAAGGCCCACCCAGGCCGCTGGGCTGCTGCTTCCGAAGGCGGGAGAGTCCCGCTGGGAGGGGAGTGGGGGCCTCCAGGGCCACGTAGCTCCGGGTGTCTACCGGACTCTCCTCCAGGAGCTTCCTCCTGACATCAGTCCGGCCGCCCCCAGGGAGTGTGCCCGCTTAGTGTAGCCCCGTTCCTTCCGTTGCAGGCAAAGCCCGCAACCCCCTGCGGGGAACCCCGATCTCCTATTTTGCTTTCCCACACTTGGAGATAGATAGATGGAGCCATAGACGATAGGTAGGCAGAGCTCTACCGACATAGTTTTGCACATGTTTATATTAGGCTTACCCAGGAACAATGTGCTTTGTTTTTTTTAAGATTTATTTATTTGAGAGAGAGAGCACGCATCCCTGCCCCTGTGTGTGTGTGCAGGCAAGTGGGGGAGGAGAGGCCGAATCTCCTGCAAGGGGTCTGATCACACGACCCTGAGATCATGACTGGAGCAGAAATCCAGTCAGTCGCTTAGCGGACTGCATCCCCGGGCACCCCAGAACAGTGTCCTTTCTCCTGTGCCACCTCATTTGATATGTTCTCAAAACTCCAGGAGGTGCTGTTCTACTTCACAGAGGAAAAGTCCCATCTTCAGGGATGGCAGGTGACTTACCCCCGGTCAGACCCTCCGTTAATGGTCCAGCTAGAACATGAACCCAAATAATTCAGCTCCAGACCCCCCTGCCTTTCCAGGTCTCCCTGCAATTCCTCTGTGTTGGATGGATCTGTGTGCATGCACCAACCACTCTGCACAGACTTGGTATATAGACTAAACCTGACCTTGATTGAAGAAAAAAGAGCAATAAGGAGACAGGGTGGGAAAATTGGAAGAGTGTGTTTTCTGACTCCTGTGAGGACAGCAGCACGTGACAGGTAACGATGAAACTGCCTTCCTGCCTTCATGCACCGCCTTTCACTTCCTTGCAACAGGCTGGAATTTGGAGAATCTTTTCCTATTACAATATGTTATCAATAACTCTCACTAAAGAAATGGTGTTGAAAGTTCAACGACCTTATTTGTGTTGTTTTGAGCTCCAAATAGTTCATATATGCATCTTTTTTCATTCTCATAGTCACTTAAGGCAAGTACTCCCTCCGTTTTACAGATGAAGAAACTGAGGCTCAAAATGCCTGACTTGGCTAAGGCCGTATCATTTCCAAGGCAAAGAACCTGAGCCTAACCCAAGAGTGACCGGTTGCTGTTCATGTTCCGCGACTCCAGGAGAGCAGGCGGACCCTTTCCATTGTGCTGTCAACCAGGGTTGGTCACTCTAGAACTGTCTCATGTGCCAACCAACAGGGGCAGGTTACAGAACCGAGATGCACTGACACAGTATAAGACCAGAGGCTGGCGTACAGAAGGCTCCCTGCTTACACATCTGGAAAGTTCTCCAAGATAACTGTTACAGAAAAGAGCAAGTGCAGGATCGTGTCTACAATCTGCCATCTTTTACCATTGAAGGCGGAGGCTTAACTCACATCTGTGTGAACTAACAATTTTGGGCAGATGCATAAGAAAATGAGTGATTACCTAGTGGAGTCATCCAGCAGAGGGCTGGACTCTCGATATGTATCTTGTGATCTTGATTTGTTTGAACCCTCTGAATGTATGACTTATTCAAGACATTAGTACACACAAAGAAATAGACCCAGAGTAAGTTTCCAATAGGAAAACACTGGCAGGTGTAAAATCAATCAGTGACGTCAGAACACTGGCATCGTCCATTTATTTCAGAGAACCGACGAGATTGACAGACACTCTGGACCCTGACATCTTCGCAGGGAGAAGCTTTTGAAACCTAAAGAAAGAGTAGAAACCAAAGTAAATGTAATTAGGAACTTCTTTCTCAGCCACCCGCAGCACATGCAGAAACACCTGCAGACTCTTATGGTCTCAGCCCTCCTCAGCGCCTCACAGAGAGACTCTCGGGGATCAGAGGACCCAGGCCCCCAGGGAAGATGTTCTCATTTTGCTCTTGAGGTTGCGTTGCCAGATTTGGCAAATAAAAATGTAAGATGCTTCATTAAGTCTGAATTCTAGATAAATCGTAATTTCTGGTTTAGTATAGTATGTTTCATGCAATATTTTGGAGCATATTTAGCCAAAAATGGTTATTTGTTGCTTACCTGACATTCAAATTTAACCGATCACCCTATTTTTTATTATTTTATTTTTTAAAAAGGTTCATGTATTTTAGAGAGTGAGCAAGTGGGGGTGGGGCGGAGGGCGAAGGAGAGGTGGAGAATCTCTCTGTGCTGAGCGCTGACCCTGAGATCACAACCTGAGCCGAAACCAAGAGTCGGACACTCAACTGACTGAGCCCCCAGGAGCCCCAGGCATCCTGTATTTTATCTGGCAACCCTGTATCATCGGGTGTCACCTGGAGGAGTTGACTACGTGCTCTTGAACCCACTAGCCCTGAAGGATAAGGAGTACCTAGCTCAGGCTCCTGATAGAACTTTCTGGGACAACAGAGGTGTTCTGTGTATCTGTTACCCAATACCACTGGCAACTTGAAATGTACTTTGTGCAACTGAGGCCTGAGTTTTTCACTTAGTTATTTTATTTAAATTTAAAATGTCACCTGCAGCTGGTGGCTGCTGGATTGGACAGTAGAGTGTGTGGCTCCCTCCAAACTGAGCCCTGGGATTGGAGACGAGTGGTGGCTCACGTGGTACCTGACCCAGAATCAGCCCTCAAGTCCCTGCAGCTTAGTGATTATTCCATTTCTGTGCAGATAGAAGTTTTGTTGTCAACACATTC
>PITA01024899.1:0-25406 GCA_004023965.1 Spilogale gracilis
CCCGAGGGTGAATAGCTCTGAAGACAGGCATCATCAGATTCACCGAAGAACGGCAGCCTGGGGGGGCGGGGGAGGGGTGAAGAGGCCTGAGGGTGGATAGCTCTGAAGACTGGCATCATCAGATTCACTGACTGGCTGAATATAGGATATAATGGAAAACCAGGAGCTTAGTTGGCTACTAAACATTCAAATGGAATGACAAGTGGGCTATGAAAGATACAAAATCTGGAAATAAATCAAAGGAAAGGCCCAGGCTAGGGACATAATTTTAATAGTGATCTTATTATTGGTGGCATTTAAAGCCATGAGGTTGGGGGGCACCTGGGTGGTAAAATCAGTTAAGTGACTGACTCTTGGTTTCAGCTCAGGTCCTAATCTCAGGATCCTGAGATCCAGCCCCACGCATGAGGCTCCGTGCTCAGCATGCAGTCTACTAAAGTTTCCCTCTCCCTGTGCCTCTCCCCACTGCGTGCTGGTGCAAGTGCTCTCATTCTCTCTCTCTCTCTCTAATAAATAATCTTTAAAAATATATAAAGTAATGAGCTTGGATGAAATCCCCTAGAGAATGAGTACAGGCAGAAAAGGGCCCTGGAGAGGTGGCTTAGTTGGTTAAGCGACTGCCTTTGGCTCAGGTCATGATCCGGGAATCCCGGGATCGAGCCCTGCATCGGGCTCCCTACTCGGTGGGAAGCCTGCTCCTCCCTCTCTCACTCTCCTTGCTGTGTTCCCTCTCTCGCTGTGTTTCTCTCTGTCAAATAAATAAATAAAATCTTAAAAGAGAGAGAAAGGAAAGGGCCCTGGGCATGAAGGAATCACCACTAATTTTTACCAAAAGTTCCTTTTATCGTTCTTTTTTAAGAATTCCAGGGCACCTGGGTGGCTCAGTGGGGTAAAGCCTCTGCCTTCGGCTCAGGTCATGATCTCACGGTCCTGGGATCGAGGCCCGTGTCGGGTTCTCTGCTCAGCAGGGAGCCTGTTTCCAGCTATAGGGGTGCCTGGGTGGCTCAGTGGGTTAAGCATCTGCCTTTAGCCCCATGTCAAGCCCCTGCTCAGGAGGGAGTCCGCTTCTCCATCTTCCTCTGCTGCTTCCCCTGTTTGTGCTCTGTCTCTCAAATAAATAAAATCTTGAAGGAAGGAAGGAAGGAAAGAAGGAAGGAAGGAAGGAAGGGAGGAAGGAAGGAAGGGAGGGAGGGAGGGAGGGGGAAAGAAAAGAGAAGAAAAGAAAAGAAGAATTCCAGCTATATGGGCACCTGGCTGGGTCAGTCAGTAGAGCATGCAATTCTTGATTTCAGACTGTGAGTTTGAGCCCCACACTGAGTCTAGAGATTACTTAAAAATAAAATATAAAAAGAAAAAAGAAATCCAGCTATATGGTAACCCTATGAGAATGGACAGTTATACTCTTAAGCTATTTCAGAGTATCTGGCTCTCAGACCAACGTGTGGTATACTACTACCTCTTTCTCATAGACTGGGCTGGACTCAAATGGTAAACATTTCACATGGTGCCACTCACCTTTCAAAGTAAGCTGAGACTTCTCGAAAGGCAGGGCCACTCCTGCCCGGCTGGAGCTGGCAGATGCCATGTCATCACCAGAAAACTGAAAGACAAACAGCAGGAGGTTTAGAGAATATTCGGTAAGAGACTAAGGAACTGCACCTACTTTTAATATTTCAGTTGAAGGGCGCCTGGGTGGCTCAGTGGGTTAAAGCCTCTGCCTTCGGCTCAGGCCATGATCTCAGGGTCCCGGGATGGAGGCCCGCATCGGACTCTATGCTCAGCAGGGAACCTGTTTCCTCCTCTCTCTCTGCCTGCCTCTCCGCCTGCTTGTGATCTCTCTCTGTCAAATAAATAAATAAAATCTTAAAAAAAAAAAATTCAGTTGAAAGAGATGAACCAAGAAAATGTAAACATCCAAGCAACTTCATGCTACCTTTTCAGGGCGGAGTTTGTCTGTCTTATAATGACTACTGAGCCTAGACAGGTCTCTGCTAGCCTAGGAAGGGCACAGAACTAATACTACATCAGCATTTACAGGAGAGAGCCTAATGTAACACTTTGAAAAAGAAAGTCATAGTTCAACAATTTTTTTAAAAATCCAATTTTTTAAGTCGACAAAGGACACACAAAAGGGACACCTGGGTGGCTCAGTTGATTAAGTGACCAACTCTTGACCTAGACTCGGGCCATGGTCTCAGGGCTGTGAGATCGACACCAGAGTCAGGGTCTATACTGGGTGTGGAGCTTGGCATTCGCTATTTGGGATTCTCTCTCTCCCTCTCCCTCTGCCCCTACCCACCTCACTCTCACGCGCACTGTCTAAAATAAAAAATAAATAAGTAAATAATAAATAAAAAGACATATGAACGGCCCATAAGCATATCCTGAACATCATTAGCCATCAAGCATCCCTGTCACTCTACCCTGGCTCAAAGCATAAGTCTATCTTGCATTTTGAATGAATCTTTGACTCATATACAATTTTGTAACACTGTCCTTTGTCATTTGAAAACTATTGGTTCGGGGCTCCTGGGTGGCTCAGTTGGTTAAGCCACTGCCTTCGGCTCAGGTCATGATCCCGGAGACCCGGGATCGAGTCCCACATCGGGCTCCCTGCTCGGCAGGAAGCCTGCTTCTCCCTTTCTCACTCCCCTGCTTGTGTTCCCTCTCTGGCTGTGTTTCTCTCTGTCAATAAATAAAATCTTAAAAAAAAAAAAAAAAAACACCCAGAAAACTATTGGTTCACTGAGCTAGGAAGATATTCCAAATGTTGACACATTTCATTATACACTATCAAAAAAAGCACATTTGTGAATGTCACCACTGATCTCATCAAACAGATCTTTAAGTATTGGGAAAGTATCAAGCTCTAAGTGGCAGATAAAAGTGTTCCGAAATTCTAATTTTCCCTTAAAAACTCATATTTTGTCATTGGCAACAAATACTTTCCGTTGTTTTCCTTCAAGTGACACGTTCACTTCATTCATCTCCAACAAAATGTCTGCCAAATACCCAAATCTAGTAACTTCAGTTTGTTCTTTTTTTTCTTACATAAAAAACAGTATTTCATGAAAAAAGCAACTTAGGTCCCAATTCAAACACTCACACAAGTGCTTCTTCCCAAGACAACCATTATGCTTGGGCGTGCAGAAGTGCAGTAGGCATATTTCCCATTGTATCACACAGAATATTAAAAAAGGACATGCGCTGGGGTCAAGACCTAACAAGATTAATAATTTCTCCTGCTTTGTCAGGCACGTTCTTAAGTCAAACTGGCCTGTTCTCTTTTTACTGAGTCCATTGTGGTGAGGAAGACGAGGACAATAGCTGAAATTCATGGCACTGCTCAGATTCCAACCATGGCAACAACAATTGAACTCACCTTCATCTTTACACCATCAGTGCAAATGTAATCACAGTGAAAAAGACAGGTATTATGAAAATAGTTCTGATCCTGTAAAACCTTTAAAACCTTTAAAGTCTCAAGCGGCCAGCAGAGGTCAAAGGACCTCCCCAACGCCCAAAACCACTAAGAAAGCGCTCTCCTATTCAACATCATTCATACTTCTTCCACTGTATGTGTTTCTGATCTCTCCTCCAACTTCCTATTCTGAAGGCTTGCTTAGCCTTAAAAGATGGTTATTACGTCACCACATCTCGCTAAGAACGGAAGCCCTTTACATGAGAATGAAATGTAGCCGCCATAAAGTCACATTGATTTTGACAATTTTCATGGCTAAAGTCAAATACTTTTATACTTCAAGATTTTAGACAAAACGGTGTCCTTATTTATAAGGTATACACCGTCCAAAAAAATTTTAAGTGGCTAGTGTTTTCTGGACAAGTCTGTAACAGGCATTTTACTTCAATCTTACATATGGAGCAGCAATGGAGACCTCTGAAAGGTTGTAGGGAGCAACTAGGAATATGATACAGAAACTACCAGTATCAAGTTCTTAAGACTTCTTATGAAGTCCAATAGCGAATTCTCAGTCCTCGTTGTTGTTTTTTGTTTTTTTTTTTAAGATTTTATTTATTTGACAGAGAGAAACACAGCCAGAGAGGGAACACAAGCAGGGGGAGTGAGAGAGGGAGAAGCAGGCTTCCCGCGGAGCAGGGGGCCCAATGTGGGGCTCGATACCGGGTCTCCGGGATCATGACCTGAGCCGAAGGCAGTCGCTTAACCAACTGAGCCACCCAGGCACCCCACAGTCCTCGTCTTATACAACCTACTGGCAGCATCTGACATGATGGATCGATCACTCTCTTCCTTGAAATGCTTTCATCCCATGGCTTTCAGGACACCATCCCTGCCTGATGTTCCCCTTGCCTCTCAGGCTGCTCGTTGTCAGCCTCTTTACAGGCTCCTTCTCCCCTCCTCAACCTCTAACCAGCAGGGTGTCCCACAGCTCAGGACTTGCTGTCTTCTGGTTATTTCATCTGGTTGCATGGCTTTAAATACCAGCCATCTGTTGACAATCCCAAACTGGTGTGTATAGCACAACTTTACCCTCGAACCTCAGACCCTCTTTGTCTAATGACAACACTGATCTGATAGTCCCCCTCAAACCTGCCCCTTAGCCTTCTGCATCTCAGTTAATGACAACTCCTTCCAACCAGAGGCTCACGCCAAAATTCTAGGGCTCAGCCTTGCCTCTCCTTTCCTTTTCACATCCCACATTCAATCTGTCAAGAAATCCTGTTGTTTGGGGGCACCCAGCTGGGTCAGTCGGTTTAGTGTCCAATTCTTGATTTCAGCTCAGGTCATGATCTCAGGGTGGTGAGATCAAGCCCCACGCTAGGCTCCATGCTGACTGGGGAGTCTGCTTGAGATTCTTTCCCTCTCCTTTTGCCCCTTCCCACTGTGCTCTCTCTCTCTCTCTAAAATAAAATTTAAAAACCTTTAAAACATATATATAAGTCCTCTTGGTTCTACTTTTAAAATATTCCCACGTTCAAACATTTCTGTCCACCGCTCGTCACCATCTTGGTCCAAAGCCCTGTGATCTCTTACCCAGAGAGATCTTTCTCTTGCTTAGACCCCGATTGATTTTTTTTAAAGATGTATGTCAGATTATATCACTCTCCTATTCAAAACCATTCAGGGGCTTCCAGTCTACCTTAGAGTAAAAGTCAAAGTCCTTGAAATGGAGGCCCTGCGTGACATAGTCCACACCCCTCTATCACCTCCCCTTTCTTTTCTTTCCCCACTTCTTCCCTCCCCTGAAGCTACACAAGCCTCCTTGCTCATCCTTGAACATGCCAGGCACGCTCCCCTAGCAGACTTCTACCTTTTCCATCCAGTTGTTCACCTATATGCACAACCTCAGGTATGTACTCAGAGGTCACTTTCTTTTTTTTTTTTTTTTTTTTAAAGATTTTTTATTTATTTGACAGAGAGAAACACAGCCAGAGAGGGAACACAAGCAGGGGGAGTGAGAGAGGGAGAAGCAGGCTTCCTGTTGAGCAGAGAGCCCGACGTGGGACTCGATCCGGGGTCTCCGGGATCATGACCTGAGCCGAAGGCAGTGGCTTAACCAACTGAGCCACCCAGGCGCCCCCAGAGGTCACTTTCTTAAGAAGTGTTCCTGGACCACATATTACCCTACCTTTCCACGCGCATTTGGATCCCTCCTTCCCTATTTCACTTTTCCTCCCTAGCATTCACTGGCATGATTCACATTGTCTGGATTTATCGTATTTGTTGTCTCTCTCCTTCCCCTAGAATGTAAGCTCCACGAGGACTGAGATATGTGTCCCATCTGAGCCCCGTAGCCTTGGGGGTTATCCAGAATGATGCCTGCTCTTAATAGGGGCTCCAGAAATGTTTACCAAATGAATATGAGCACCACTGTCTGAAATATAAAAGGATGATGTTTTGACTCCCTAAACTAAATTGGTTTTGGTAAAACAATAAAAAGATCAATGTTCTCTTCCCACCTAGCAGATGAACAAGAGATGAGAAGTCGGAGGAAAAAAGAGTGGTGAGAAGCCTCACACAATTCGGAGGGCAAATGAGATGGTACCTGGCGGCCTCCGTAGAGTTAAAGATGCACATTTGCGCCTGGCAGGATTGCTCTCCCAGGTCTCGGCCCTGGGGAAAATCTTCCAGCACATGCCGAAGAAGCTGTGTTCAGAGATGTTCATCACAATAATATTTATAAGAGCAAAGATTTCTGAACAACCTAAACAATGGCAGAATGAGGAAACTGTGATCTACGTATAAAATGCAATGCTACATAATAGCTGGAATATATGAATTCCATCTACATGTGCAAATCCTAATTATAATGGGATTAAAAGGGGGGAAAAAAGCAACTGAAAACGTAAGTGCAGTATGATGCCACTGGCATACACTTGAACTCACACAGAATCACTTGTGTATACTGCTGTGGCGAGACGTGAATGTGTAAGAGCATGGCTGGAAAGGAGCCACACCAAGGTGAGAACAGAAGTTTCCTCTGGGGTAGCACAGAAGAGGCCACGGGAACTGCTTTAAGGAGAGAGACCAAAGGAACTTCAAATGTACCTGCAACATTTTATCTTTTAAAGAAAAAGTTCTGAGGCAAATAGGGCAAAATGTTTATTCATTAAATCCAGATGGTGGTTTTTATGACTATTTGTTAACTTATTCTCTGAACCATTTTACATGTTTGATCTTTCTCATAATTGAAAGATAATTTTAAAGGGGGAAAAGATCATATCTAGAATAATGAAGGAAAGATTAATGATTATAAATTAAGCCTCAGGGCTTTTAGTAACCTGTTAAAGCACTACAAGCAGGAAATCCATTATTTATAGACTTAAAAAATAAAAGAATATTTTTAAAAGCTTTACATCTATTGGGACTCTCTCTTTCCTAAGGCAACTCAACTGAGGGTAGTTTTAAACAAGCAAGTCCTCCCTGAGCTTTACTCCTTGTAGCCTGTGGCCTGAGCTGAAGAGAATTCGAGAATGAAACTGGTACCTCCCACATGGTCTGTGAAATGGGAAGACCAAACCTCTGGATCAATACATGTCAGGCCCCAAAACAAAATCAATCAGATACATTCTAAAGAAGGCTCAGAAGGAAGAAAGCTGGGAAAGCAGGAGAATCAGAGTAGATAACATGTTTTCTTTTTCCAGTGTCTTCTTTTTTTTTTAAGATTTTATTTATTTGACAGAGAGAAACACAGCCAGAGAGGGAACACAAGCAGGGGGAGTGAGAGAGGGAGAAGCAGGCTTCCCGCTGAGCAGGGAGCCCGATGTGGGGCTCGATCCTGGGTCTCTGGGATCATGACCTGAGCCGAAGGCAGTCGCTTAACCAACTGAGCCACCCAGGCGCCCTCCAGTGTCTTTCATGATTGTAGTCCAGTGTTTATTAACAATAATCAGTGGTATTATGTGTGGCATTGTCTTTTTCCAGATCTATTAAGGAAAATGCCACCTTAACATTACAAGGCAGGTATTTTGAACTGTAAGACCTTTCCAATCATGTATATAAAAAAGTAACCATTACTAGAGAAGCCAGATCCCATCCGAAAGTATGTTTAAACTCTTAGCTTCTGCCTCAGGGTCCCATATGAGACACGGTCCCTAAGGGGCAGGAGGCTCCAATCCCTACTACCCACTACAGGAAGTTCATTCAACCTGAGGCCCAGAATTTACTCTGTACCTGTCTCAGCAACACTGTATATGGACTCAAGTAATTTTTTTTCCCTTGCTCATAGCAATGGGAAACATTTGCATCCAAATCATTTCCAAAACAGAATTACCGGGGCGCCTGGGTGGCTCAGTTGGTTAAGCGACTGCCTTCGGCTCAGGTCATGATCCTGGAGACCTGGGATCGAGCCCCACATCGGGCTCCTTGCTCGGCAGGAGGCCTGCTTCTCCCTCCCTCAGTCCCTCTGCTTGTGTTCCCTCTCTAGCTGTGTTTCTCTCTATCAAATAAATAAATAAAATCTTTAAAAAAAAAAAAAAAAGAAATACCTTAAGCCTGGGGCAGGAAGGAGTAGGAAGGAGAACAATGTTTAAAGTATCACCAAAGGTTATAGACACAAAGAGAATTTCATTATTCCCTCTCTGACTATGTTCCTCTCTGTCAAATAAATAAAATCCTTAAAAAAAAATTATATAATGCTAAAAGGTAAGAAAAACAGTGTGAGGAGACAAAGCTAGCATCAGAACCAGACACAGAGATAACACAGATTTTAAAAGTAATGGAAAGGGAATTTTTTAAAAGATTTTATTTATTTATTTGACAGAGGGAACACAAGCTGGGGGAGTGAGAGAGGGAGATGCAGGCTTCCTGCCGAGCAGGGAGCCAATGTGGAGCTCAATCCCGGGACTGCGGGATCATGACCTGAGCTGAAGGCAGACATGTAACGACTGAGCCACTCAGGTGCCCCAAGATATACAGTTCTAAACAGAAAGAACCCAACTGAGTGCCCCAAACAATGGATTAAAAAAAAAAATTATAATGCACAATGTCATGAAATATCCGAACGTGAGAACAAAGGGTATACAAGCTCCCAGTGACATTTACAAACAAGAAAAATCAGAATTACATCAGACTTCTCAACGGTAATACCAAAGGTGAGAAAAAAATGCAATGCTTTCCAATTTGAGATAAATAATTGTTTTAAATTTTTCAATGTATAATTCTACAACCAAGAAAACCATCAATCAAGTATGGTTGGAAAACCATGGTACTTTCAGATTTGTAAAGTCTCACAAAAACTCCTCCCCATGCTGCTTTTGTCAAGAAGCTACTGAAAGCTATGTCCCAGGAGAATAAAGGAAAATAATGGAAGATAGAGGGGATTCACATGGGAGAGACAAAAGGAATTACAAGATTACCAATGAAAAACCCCAGGCATTACAGTACAAGAGCCCAGAGAGTAACTAGTTCAGATTAGAGAATTTATAGGAAGTGTCACCTCTAGCGGAAAGAAAGAAAACAGAAGAAACAGATTACATGATGAATCTGATTTCATTGAAAAAAGTAGCACTTTTGGCTCTATCACAATGTTTGATATGCAATTAGTGACAGGAACACAGAAAACCATGCAAGTGAAAAAATCAGGAAATATGGAACTAGTAACAAGTTGTATGATAGAAATGTAATCCTAACATATTATGTGGCTTAGCTGTGAATGTTTATAATTATAAGAGCATAAACAGGGGCGCCTGGGTGGCTCAGTTGGTTGAGCAACTGCTTTCGGCTCAGGTCATGATCCTGGAGACCCAAGATCGAGCCCCACATCGGGCTTCCTGCTCCGCGGGAAGCCTGCTTCTCCCTCTCACTCCCCCTGCTTGTGTTCCCTCTCTGGCTGTGCTTCTCTCTGTCAAATAAATAAAATCTTAAAAAAAAAAAATGTCATGCAGAAATGCAGAAGTTGGGGTGCCAGGTTAGCTCAGTTGATCGGTAGAGCATGTGACTCCTGATCTCAGAATCATGAGTTCAAGCCCCACGTTGGGAGTGGAGCCTACTTCAAAAGAAAAAGAAGCACCCAAGTCAATACTAGAAGATAACTAGGCATTGAAAGTCACTGACTCCAGAGAACAAGAATCAAGAGGAAATAGAGGCAAAGCTAGGAACTTCTTTCGCATTCTCAATCCTATAATGCTCAGCAGAGAGCCTGCTTCTCCCTCACCCTCTGCCTGCCACTCCCCCTGCTTGTGCTTGCGCCCTCTCTCTCCGTCAAATGAATAAATAAAATCTTTAAACAAAAATTTTAACTCTTAAAAAAAAGACAAAAAGGGCGCCTGGTGGCTCAGTGGGTTAAAGCCTCTGCCTTCAGCTCAGGTCATGATCTCAGGGTCCTGGGATCGAGGCCCGCGTCGGGCTCTCTGCTCAGCAGGGAGCCTGCTTCCTCCTCTCTCTCTGCCTGCCTCTCTGCCTACTTGTGATCTTTCTGTCAAATAAATAGATAAAATCTTTAAAAAAAAAAAAAGACAAAAAGCCAGCTTTCTTTGCCTAGAATCTAAACACTGTTACAAGACAAGAAAATGGGGCGCCAATATGTGGATATATAACATTTTGCTTACCCATTCATCAGCTGATGGACAACTCAACATTTGGGTTGCTAGGACAGGTTGATTCTTGAAGCCAGGGGACTATAACGGTCGAGGGTACAATCTCCAGGAGGGCAGCCAGCCTTCTGACTGCGCCTCTTCCACACCCTTTTATTCCAACCTGCCTAGTCCAGAGCCAGGGTTAGTCTTTCAATAATGCTCATAGATGCCATTCTGTGTCAGTCCCCGGAAATACCAAGGTGAATATCAGGGGGTCCCTGACCTCTGGGACCTCAGATCTCTCTGAGAGACCTCCCGTTAAAGAAATCTTCAAAGAGCTTTTGGCACAAGAAAGCAAGCACGCATCAGATTTAGCAAGGGACAACTCCTGCAATATCTAAAGCACCTGATCCTTTTTCTCATCCAACTTCGACAAGAACCTTTCAGACCAATTGTTTTATCTCTTTTTATTACGATTTTATTTATTTATTTGACAGAGAGAAACACAGCTAGAGGAGGAACAAAAGCAGGGGGAGTGAGAGAGAGAGAAGCAGGCCTCCTGCCAAGCAGGGAGCCAATGCAGGGCTCGATCCCGGGAGTCCAGGATCATGACTTGAGCTGAAGGTAGACATTTAACAACTGAGCCGCCCAGGCGCCAAGACCAGTCAATCTTTCAGAGACAAATAGACCACTCACTAGCCTTTGAGTGATAGCTGACAAGTTACTCACCCCCCCCAAATCTCAATTCTTCATTTATGAAATGAACCTAAGAATGTTACTTACCTTATAAGATTACTGTAGGGAGTAAATGAGCCCCATCAATTAAAGCAGCCAGCACCCAGTAAGTGCTCTTCAAGTATTAACTAAAATACAAGCTAAAACGGTTCTTCTTGATGCTAAAAGTCTAGGCTCAGCAATTCCTCAAATTCTTCACCCAGTTTTGAGTCAAGAAACCACTGAACACTGATCTCAAGATGAAAGGCCCTGTGTAGCACATGAACCAAGGCAGAGCAAAAACTACTCACCAACATCAAGATTTTAATTAGCCGGTTGTAGAAACAGGAAGAGCTTCTTACTCATAATTACAGATCTACTCTATATTCACTTCTTAAAAAAAGGTGGAAGAGAGGGGTCTGTTCAAAAATTCCTCCTTTCCTTCATACTCTTCTGCTTTTCCAGTTCTTTCCAACACTAATTCTTCTTTCATTTCTGGCCTCTTTTCTCTGGCCAACACTGAGTTACCTTCCACTTTCCAAAGGCCCATATTGAAAAACAATCAAACACAACAAATTTTGCCAAATGACATCCGTACAAAGGCCAAGCACATAAAAAGAGAGAGGGAGGGTCAGAGAAGGTCATATCTTTGGAAGCACAGTGGAATTATAGGCTAGTAAGAGAATGGAAAGCAGATAGCACAACAAAACAGGAAGCAAAAGGCATGGGTGACACAGAGGAAGGAGACCTGCCCTAGGTCAGGACTGCCAAGCCTTAGTATTTGGTATTTTCCTAGAAGTAGTTATTAACACTTGACTTAAACCACTGAGTGTTTACAAGCTTGTGGGGAGGAGCAGAGGCGTGCAACTTTCTAAAAAAGATTCAGTTGGGGGGCGCCTGGGTGGCTCAGTGGTTAAGCCTCTGCCTTCGGCTCAGGTCATGATCCCGGAGACCCGGGATCGAGCCCCACATTGGGCTGCCTGCTCAGCGGGAAGCCTGCTTCTCCCTCTCTCACTCCCCCTGCTTGTGTTCCCTCTCTGGCTGTGTTTCTCTCTGTCAAATAAATAAAATCTTAAAAAAAAAAAAAAAAGATTCAGTTGGTTTGTTTTAAGGGAAACAAGATCTTCCCTTTTGTTCCTACATCTCAGAAATTCCAGAATCTGTAACAGCCCACAGTGACTCAAAATCATTCAAAAGCAGCTCACTTACTTGATTCCAGTGGGAGTTTATGTTCATGTATCCACTGCCACATATCTCACTAAGGGAACCATGAGCTCTGGACTCAAAGACCTAAGATTCAACTCCCAGCTCTTCCATGTCTGAGCTACATGACCTCAGTGAGGTTCTGTATGTTTTAAATCTGTAAAACACCAGAATACCTGACAAACAATTTGCATTCAATACATGTCAGGTAAGACCAATAGTTAAGCCTTAAAAACTCAATGCCCATGCTTCGAGGCTATCTTTCCCATGGTTCTTGGAGGTCTCTAAACTCAATTCCCTGCCTCTAGCCTTGCTCTTTATACTTTCTCCACACAGCAACCAGAGTGAGCCTATTAAAAGGCAGGGTAGGCTCTGCCCACTCCACTGCTTAAAACCCTCCAATAACTCCAACTCACTCTAACTAAAACCAACAATGGGCTGCAAGGCCCTCCTTGACCTGCCCATCTCTGCCCTTGCCCCCAACACCTGTTTGACCTCATTCTACTACTCTCCCTTGCTCACATCCTTCCAGACACCGGAGCGCCCTAGCTAGCCAACAAACCTGCTACGGGTGCTCCTACTTAGGGCTACTGAACTTGCTGTCCCCTCCACGTGGACCACAATGTCCCCACTTGAACAGCTCCTCCCCTCACCTCCCTCAGATCATTACTCAAAAGTCACCTTCCCAGGAAGGCATCTCTAAAGACCCTATGCAAAATTCGGCCCCAGCCAACACTCCACATTCCACTTCCTTCCTTTATTACAATAAAATATGCACTTTACTTGGTTATTGTGTTTATCGTTCCTGTCCACTAAAATTTAAGATCCACAAGGGCAGGGGTTTTTCCTTTTCGTGTGTATTATATTCCCAGTATTTAGGACAGCACTGTCCAATATAATCTTTAATTTTCTAGGAAACATATTTTAAAAAGTAAAAAGATGCAGGTGAGATTAATTTCAATTATGTTGCATTTAACCCAATAAACTTAAAATGTTATCATATGTAGCATATATTGATATTAATATTATGGTTCTTACAACATTTTACAAAATCAATGACATATTTTACCTTCTTTTTCCAAACTAACTCTTCAAACTCTGGTTGTATTTTATACTTCATTGCATATCTCCAGTACTCAACCCTACTGGACAGTGCAACTCTAGAACAGGCATTTACATATTCAGTGAATGAAAGAATGTTCTCCCAGGAAGAGCCATCTATGGTAGAGTATTTTTTAAACTTCAATTACACTCCATATTCATAATTTTTGGTATGATTTATATGCTAATTTTTCCTTCAAGTGTCATACTTTTTTATACTAGAAGAAAGGCTTTAAAATAAAACTTTAGGGCGCCTGGGTGGCTCAGCAGGTCGGGGCCTCTGCCTTCAGCTCGGGTCATGATCTCAGGGTCCTGGGATCGAGGCCCACGTCAGGCTCTCTGCTCGGCAGGGAGCCCACTTCCTCCTCTCTCTCTGCCTGCCACTCTGCCTACTTGTGATCTCTCTCTGTCAAATATATGGATAAAATCTTTCTTAAAAAATAAAAATAAAACTTTATAATCCTTCTGTAAATGGGAGAGAATGGGTCTATAGCTAAAAGGCCTGGGCTTGAGCCCCTGCTCAGTCATTCACTAGCTCTGGAATCTAAAACAAGAACTTCACTAAGCCTCAGTTTCCTCATCTGTGGAATAGGGACACTCTTGACCTTCGCAGGAGCATGGTCATGAGATGTTGTTAAATGCTCTTTGTAACCAAGGAAGTCATCATTAGGTAAAAGTGACTAAGAAACCAACCCAAGCCTTTTTCCCCATGCCCATCGTTTTCATAAGAATCAGTAACACAGAAAATGCTCTGATAAGAGCTAGGTCTTGGGTTCAAATCCCTTGTCCTCCACTTACAGCTGTGTGACCTTTAGAAAGTTATTTATTGGGGCGCTTGGGTGGCTCAGTTGGTTAAGCAACTACCTTTGGCTCAGGTCATGATCCCAGAGAGCCAGGATCAAGCCCCAAATCGGGCTCCCTGCTCGGCGGGAAGCCTGCTTCTCCCTTTCTCACTCCCCCTGCCTGTGTTCCCTCTCTGGCTTTGTTTCTCTCTGTCAAATAAATAAAATCTTTAAAAAAAAAGCTATTTCTTCACCAAACATTTACTAAATGCCCACAATATTCAGCCACTAGGGTAGTAGCCAATATGAATCCTGCCCTTGAAGGATGTGCAGTCTAGGAAGAAAGAAACCAGTAAACAAGAAAGCAATAAATTGCTCAAAAAAAAAGAAAAGTCACTCTCCCTTAGGTTGTTTGTTCATTCTGAAATGTGAATACCTTCCCAACCTAACTCAAAGGCTGCTACAGAAAATAATTTTTAAATGTTTGTTGAATACTCCAAAAACTTTAACTCCTATCAGCAAAGTCATTTTTTTCCTACTTGTAATCCAAAACAACTCCAGCTCCTGTGAATGTCCAGTTTGAACATTCACTCAAAGGTGAATTTGAACATTCACATTTATATGGTATGTTCATTTCACTTCTGCAAATTTTAGTAAACATGAAGAAAAAGACGATGAGCAGCTTTAACACAGGTTATTTAATATAAAAGTCAGGATTCAGGTCACAATGCTAAGAAACACAACAGAGACCGCTCAGTTACCCTACCTAGTTACAGTTTGTCAAGATAAGCAGTCATATGATAAGGGAAACTGAATAATTTAAACCGAAGAAAGAGAAAAAAGTCATAAAGCAGTACACTCTGTCCAAAATTTCTGCAGTCACTGTTGCTAAGGTAATGCTGCGCTAGGTCGTGGTCAACAGTTTAGGCTGAAAGCCATTTGACAGCCAGAGCAAAGTGTCCACACTTTTTTTAAGCCTCGAAGCTGATGTGATCTGGGAAAATCTCAAAGAAAGACGATATGAAGGACTAGGTTCCCAAGAAGTGGAACCCGACCCAACCAGGACTAAGCTGGGTGTGACGAAAGCACAATGATCAAGATTCTGTGATCCTTCCTGAAGTTTAAAAACTGAATGGGACCAAAATCAAAGTATCGGGTAACAATCACTTCCAAAGAGAAAGGAAGGCAGAGACTCTGCTGGTGTTCACACAACATCTTCCCGATTTCTCCCTTCCCTCCACGTCAAACACTCAGGCGCCCCCTTCCAGCTCAGTCCTGAGTTGCCCCTTCCTCCAGTCCCAAACCCTCCACAAAGGTCACGCCTCTTCATCCCTGGCACCTAAGCTCCTTTCCCTCTTCCGGCAAGACTCGCTGGCCGCCGCACCCCCGGCAGCCTCCGCGCCCACCTCCAAGCAACCCCGCGCGCGGCCCGCCGCACGCCCACCCCGCTCAGACGGGAGCCGGGACACCCCTCCTCGGAGGCCGGAACCGCCGCGCCAGGCCCCTCCCACAGGAAGCCGCCGCCCCCCGGCGCCCGGGCCGCACCGCCCCGGCCCTCCCCGCGCCACCCGCCGCCCCCGGCCCGCCCCGCGCCCTCGGCCCGCCCGCCCGCCGCACCCCCAGCGCCCATCGCGCCCGCGCTCGCTACCTGCCGCGGCCACAGAAGCGGCGCCCAACTCCGCTCCCACTTCCGCCTTCCACCGCCCGCACTCGGGCCGAGTCACGTGACCGCGCGCGGTCACCTGACCCGGAAGAGGCTGGCCGGACTCGCAGGTGTGGGCAACCTAGGCCTGGTTTGCGCGCTTTGGGCTGGGAGACGGCCTTCTTTTCCTTTGTATATTTAAAATGGAAAAGATTTCCACCCACCAGATGGTCCCGGAGCAAGCAAATAAGTTGAAGGCTCACTGTCTGCCAGGCGCTGCATTTACTCCGTCAACCCCGGCGGTGGGTCTATCGTTAGCCCCATTTTACAGGTGAGAGGAGAGAGGAGGCCAGTCAAGTCAACAAATATTTATTGAGCTACTTAGGGTTACCCAGTAAATGCAGACGCCTCGTTAAATTTGAATTTCAGATAATCAACTATGCAATAGGTAGAAGTGCCCCAAACACTGCATGAGAGCATTATACTATAAATACTCCCAACTATATATATATATTTATACCAAATAAAAGTATTTGCTGTTCAGCTAAAAATATGGGCATCTGTATTTTTACTTATGTATCCGTCAACCCTATGCCTAATGAGTACCAGGCACCATTCTAGGCTCCAGAAACACAAAAGGGGCTTTTTATGGAGCATCTGTTTTTGTGACATAAAGCAAAGATAGAAAGCTTCAAAACCCCCTGTCCATAAAATGCCCCACCACACCAAACTAATCCCATTCCCTTAATTTACAAAACAATTTTATTAATTATAAAGAACATTTTAAATCACCATTCTCTACTAATAGTATGGACCTTGAGCTTTGACAAGTTCAATGAAGACTCAGGTTTTTCACCCTTAATCACCATTAACCAAAATTAATACTAATCACTTAATTAGCCTTAAGCACAGCCAATTATTTGCCATTATTTTGGGGTTTTCAAATTTAGATGGATCCTATCATGCATGCAAATTAAATTGGTTGAGCACTTTGTCTCTACTTTATTGCCATTCCAAATCCAGGAGATGGTATTTCATGGAGACACGGGCCTCTTTTAATATCTAAACTCTACATTAATTCCACTTATAAAACTATTAAAACTTCTCTAGTTCCACTGAAGGAAGTTTTACTTATTCCAGAGGGATTAGGAAAGGACTTCTTGATTTGGTGTTATTTGAGTGGATGTTTACCAAAGAAAGAAAGGATTAGGCAGGGGCGCCTGGGTGGTTCAGTCAGTTAAGCTTTCACCTCAAGTCATAATCCCAGCATTCTGGGATCTCTCCCTCCATGGAGTCCCACTCTGGGCTCCCTTCTAGGCAGGGAGCCTGCTTCTCTCTCTCCTTCTGCCTGCCACTCTCCCTGCTTGTGCACCCTCTCTCCCTCTTTCTCTGTCAAATAAATAAATAAAATCTTAAAAAAAAAAAAAAAGAAAAGAAAAGGAAGGACTAAGCAGCTTAAATGTGTTCACAACTGTGCATTAAAGGAGTAAAACCTAAAGTATATATGGTCACCGGTGAGGCCCTACATGCTACTTCCCCATATCTCATCTCTAGTTACTCTTTTTGGACTTGATTTTCCCTTTGCCTGGAAAGCTCTTTCCCCAGAGTCAGATGGCTGACTCCCTCATCTCTCATCCAATGTTTGCTCAACTATCACAGTAAAGCCTTTCCTCATCAGCCTACTTAACTATGCAACCCATCTCTTACTTCCCTTCCTACTGGCCCCTATTCCTGCTTAATATTTTTCCTCTGTATTTCCTCCATACTTATCGCTATCTGACTGATATATGAATGTATATGTGCATATATGTAATCTGTTGCCTGCTATAAGAATTATGAGTACAGGACCCATATCCCTAAAGCCAGAGTCTAAAGGAGTGCCTGCCTCACAGGAGGTATCTTTAAGTACACTGCTGAATGAATATATATTTCATCAACATTTATTGAGCACTGAACACATTGCTGTAGATTCCACAGTATAGAAGACTTTTTTCTTTTTTTTTTTTTAAAGATTTTATTTATTTATTTGACAGAGAGAAACAGAACTAGAGAGGGAACACAAACAGAGGGACTGAGAGAGGGAGAAGCAGGCTTCTCGCCGAACAGGAATCCCGATGTGGGACTTGATCCCGGGTCTCTAGGATCATGACCTGAGCCAAAAGCAGTCGCTTAACCAACTGAGCCACCCAGGCGCCCAGAAGACTTTTTTCAAAGACACACAAAAAAAACCTCTGAAGTATGTTTTCATAAAAGTGTCTCCTGGGGGTACCTGGGTGGCTCAGAAGGCTGAGCCTCTGCCTTCGGTTCAGATCGTGATCTCAGGGTCCTGGGATCGGGTCCCACATCGGGCTCTCTGCTCGGCAGGGAGTCCGCTTCCCCCTCTTTCTCTGCCTATTTAGGATCTCTCTCTGTGTGTCAAAGAAATAAAATCTTAAAAAAAAAAAAAGAAAATGCCTCCTGAAAGTTAAAAGGTAAATTGGAATGCTCATTTGAGGAAAAAGACCCCTAAAGCACAAGTCTCTGATTTCCAACCTTCTTAAAGAAGACAAACAATTGGGGCCCCTGGGTGGCTCAGTCAGTTAAGTGGCTGCCTTTGGCTAGGGTCATGATCCCAGGGTCCTGGGATCCAGTCACATAGGGCTCCCTGCTCAGCCTGGAATCCGCTTCCCCCTCTGCCCATCCCCCTGCTCATGTTTTCTCACTCTCTGTCTCTCTCAAATAAAATTAAAAAAAAAATTACAATGCAAAGCAGAAATAATAACTGCTCATTGAGCAACAGAACTAAAATGTCCTAAACATGATAGGAAAGAAAAGTTCAAATCTGTCCTTGGGAAAAATCTGATTTGAGTAATCAGAGACTGATTTACAGAAGGGGCCACTGAAGTGCTTCTTGGAGACTAAGTAGTGATTGGCCAGCAAAACTTTCCGGAAGAAAAAAAAACAAGTGCAAAGACAGAGATAAAAAGTTTGGGATGCTCCCAAGAACGTTCCAAAGAATTCTTGGGATACTTATTGATTTCGTATAGTGTTTCTTCTGCATCAAGTTTTTCTCTCCCCAAGCCCACTGTGAATTGCATAGTTTTGTAGCCTTCACATGTTCCAGTCCTGGAAATGAACTCAGATCTTCCCTGGCACACAAGTAAGACCCTTCTCTCTCTCTCTCTCCCCACTCCCCCCCTCACTCTCTTTCTCCCCCTCCCTCCCCTCTTGATTTTTATTTATTCATTTGAGAGAGAGAGAGAGAGCACAAGCAGGGGGCATGGGTGCAGCGGCTGAGAGAGAAGCAGGCGCCCTGCTGAACAGGGAGCTTGAAGCTAGGCTGGATCCCAGGACCCTGAGATCATGACCTGAGCCACCCAGGTGCCCCTACCTTTCTCCTTCATAAAGAGATCTACATGTAAAAGTTGACATTATCTCCAAATGAGTCATACACTGAATCCTTCTACATGTGTTTTAAAGTGTTAATGCTAACTGTTTAAAGTGACCATAATTTTTGTAATAGTATTTTAGATTTCTTTACCTTGGAAAAACTATAAACTTCAAAAAATTGAAGTGTTTTAGGGCTCACTTCACCTAGGAGAGACCCTGTCCCCAGATATCCTCAGTACACATACTACCTTCAATTTCCTGAACACTACTTGGACTTTCATACCTCAGTGTCTCTCCCATACTTGTCCTTCAAGATCTGGCTCCAAACCCACAAATTCATTTTGTTATATCACCCAACCCATGGTGGTATAAAGTAGCTCGCAATACATATTTGTGGAATAAATGAGATTCCTTCTAAAGCTTTAGGGGACTTGGGGACTAATGTTACAAGGAAACAGAAAAGCAATTAAAATACTATTTTATTTTTTAAATACTATTTTAAAAAATGGCAAAAGATACACAGTGTCAAGAGAACTTTTATATTAATAAATATTCTCAGTCTTCACCAGAAAATGAATGGCTCAAAGCCTGATCTTCCTTTTCATCACTATTTCCCCTAAATCTGTGGTTCACAAGTGTGTCCTCAGCTCAGCTCAGCAGCATCACATAAAACTTATTAGAAATGCAAATTCTCAGGCACTGCCCAGATCTACAAATCAGAATCTGAGGATGAGGACTAACCATCCATTTTTAGCCATCCGTTTTGTTAGCTATCCATTTTGTTCTTGTTTTTAAGATTTTAAGTAACCTCTACACCCACAGTGGGACTCAAACTCAGGATCCCAAGATAAAGAGATGCATACTCCACAGACTGAGTCAGCCAGGCACCCCTAGCCATCTGTTTTTACAAGCTCTCCAGGTGATTCTGATGCACACTCCAGTTTGAGAACCACTGATCTAGACTATTCTTCTTTATCCTAGGGTTTACAGAATTATTACTGCCAACTTTTTTTTAAAAGATTTTATTTATTTATTTGAGAGAGAGGTCACAAGTAGGCAGAGAGAGAGGAGGAAGCAGGCTCCCTGCCCAGCAGAGAGCCCGACGCAGGCCTCGATCCCAGGATCCTGGGATCATGACCTGAGCCGAAGGCAGAAGTTTTAACCCACTGAGTCGCCCAGGCACCCTACTGCCAACTTTTAATAAACCTCTCCTATTACGGAGTCCAGTTCCCACATTCTCCCTACTTTTTTAGGCAACAGGAGCAATCAATTATAGAAGAGAAAAGAATACTAGTGTTGAGTGCATTATATATTCTAGGCATGAGATTAAAACTTATTTAGAGTAAGGGGAATACATGTAAAGGGGCCACAGACACCCCAAATATTTCAGAAGTGGCATCAAGGAGAGTACTGGTTAAAAACAAAGGTTCTGGGCGGGGGGGGGGGCGGGGGGGGGGCCTGGGACCTGGGTGGCTCAGTCAGTTAAGTGGTCCAGCTCTTGGTTTTGGCTCAGGTCATGATCTCAGGGTTGTGGGACTGAGGTTAGTATAGGGCTCCGCAATCAGTGGGGAGTCTTTTTAGGATTCTCTCTGTTCCTCTTCCTCTGCCCCTCACCCCCACTCATGCTCTTTTTCTCTCTCCAATAAAATCTTTTTAAAAAAAATGAACGTGGGAATTAAGATGACTCAGATTCTTACCTTGAGTGCCTTTGTTGGAAATGCCACTAGTAAAAAATAAGAACTCTAATGAGTGAAAAAAGTTTAAGCAGGTTAAAAGATAATTACATCAATTTTAACCTTCCTCCTCAGTGAAGATGTCTGAAATTTTTATTTTTTATTAAATATTTTATTTATTTATATGAGAGAGAGAGAGAGTGAGCACAAGCTGGGAGAGTGGCAAGCAGAGGGAGAGGGAGCCAGACTCTGGACTCCAGTACCCTGGGATCACAACCTGAGCCAAAGGCAGATTCTCAACTGGCTGAGCCACCCAGCACCCCAAGATGTCTAAAATTTAGATGGATCCCACCAAGGTCCCAGAAAGCTAGACTGGGAAATAAATAGAGATCAGACCTAAAGATTTGGGAGGCATTCCTATAATGTAACAATTGAAGCCTTGAGGATAGACAGTATTGCTGAAGGAGAGAACTTAGAAGGACACAAGGACCAAGACAGTTCTGTGGAGGGTACCCTGTGTGCAAGGCAGAATAGAATCCAGTGAAAGAGGGTGGGAACCCATCAGAGAGGCAGGGGGACCAGGATCCTTAAGGATAACCAAAGTCAGGAGAGGAGAGACAGTCCAAAAAGAGGTGATGGTCAGCAATGTCAAATTTTGCAAAGAAACAGAAAGCTAAGAAATACCCACCAGCGGGAAGCCGGACTTTGGTGAGGCCCACTTGCGCCGGGCTGCTGACTGGCAAGGCCATTTACGCCCAACTTCTGATAAGCTGTTTTTGTGTAAGATCTACTCCCTGAAACAGCTCGTACTGGGATGCCACTGATGGCTAGCAGTATGTTTCACTATGCTATCTCTAATTTTTGTGGTTTAGTTACTTGAGCTGCCTGCTAGAGAAACTCCCCTCGCTGCCTGCCCTATAATTACCCCCTTGAACTTGCCAATAAACGAGACTTGATCAGAATCCTGTCTTGTCTCCATCTCTCGTGTCTCTTGTCCTATCATTCTCACTCCCCCTCTAGGGTCTCCATTGACTACCCGCGGGTCGGGACAAGTGGCGCCCAACATGGGGCCCAAGAACGGGGAATCCAGTGAAGAACGCTGTTCGGAGCGGCCACCATAATCACGGAGATAAAAAGAGGAAACGGTGTGATGACCTGTCGTCACGTCTGAACCTCGGTAAGGTGAACAGCGATTATGGGACAAGAAATCAGTCAGCATGAGCTGTTTGTGGAAGGCTTAAAGAAGACTTTAAAGGCACAAGGGGTAAAGGTCACAATTAAACAGTTGTTAAGATTTTTTGATTATTTAAAACTGTTTGTCCTTGGTTTCCTATTGAGGAAACTATAGATGAAAAAAGATGGAGAAGGGTAGGTGATGCCCTCAAAGATTATTATAATACCTTTGGACCTGAGAAGGTCCCCATTATGGCTTTCTCTTATTGGAACCTGATAGATGAAATCTTATCCCAGAGACAGAAGGACCCGGTTGTAGCCAATGCTATAAAAGCAGGAGAGGAAATACTCCGACAGGAAGAGGCCAATAAGAGTGAGGAAGCTAACCCCAAGAGCGAGAAAGGGGAGTGATAAGATAGAGGAGGATTTGATGTCCTTCAATAGTGAGGACGATCTGGATGCAGATAAAAGGGATCAAAAAAGCCAGATTAGAAAAATTAAAGAGAAAAAATCAGTGTCGACACAGGCAGGGGTGGATCCTGATCCTCCCCTGAGAACTATGTCTTTTTCAAACAAAAAACCACTGTCTGGGGCACGTCCAAAAGTAAAAAGGCTTTATCCCTCTCTCAAACAGTTCCAGGCAGCCCAAGGTGCTCTCGGGGACAATGACTGGAGTGAACTAGAGGACGAGGCCACCAAAAATCATGACCCTGAGTGGCCACCCATAGTCCGTAACCCACCCCGTTATTCGTCCACACTGCCTATACACCCAACACCCCCTCCGCCTAGTGCCCCTGCTCTGACTTGTCCTGCTATTGACCCTCATAAAGAACTTAAAGATAAAATAGAATCTCTGAAGGAACAAATAAAATTAGAAAAGGAACACCAAGAGCTTATCACCCGACTTGAGGGATTAAAGGTCGGGAAAGGGCATGATAATAACAAGGGGCCCACAACAAGCCAAAAACCTCCCTTAAGGGGAGCAGCCCCTAAAATCCCAGCCACCCACAAGGCATCTACAGGTCCGGATGATTTAGAGGCATTCCCCATAACTGAAACAACTGATGCACAGGGACAAGCCTGGAGGCATCACTCTGGATTTGACTTTAAAGTTATAAAAGAGATTAAAACAGCTACTGCTCAATACGGCGCCACAGCCCCCTATACGATGGCAATCGTAGAGTCAGTAGCAGAGAATTGGCTTACCCCGGGGGATTGGCAAAGTCTAGTCCGAGCCACCCTCACGGGAGGAGACTATTTGCTGTGGAAATCTGAATTTGTAGAAAATTGCAAAGACATAGCAAGGTGTAACGCACAGACAGGAAATGGATGGATCCTTGATATGTTAATTGGAGAGAGCGCTTACGCCACCAGTGACCGACAAATGCAATATGATGCAGGTCTCTTTGCCCAAATACAGTCTGCAGCTACTAAAGCCTGGAGAAAAATACCCTCTAAAGGGGATGTTAGTGTGTCTCTCACTGGTATTAAACAAGGTCCGGATGAGCCCTTTGCTGATTTTGTTCGTCGCCTCCTCATGGCCGCCGGCAGAATCTTTGGCAGTGCCAAAGCGGGAACTGATTTTGTCAAACAGCTTGCCTTCGAAAATGCCAACGCTGCATGCTAGGCAGCTATCCGCCCCTATAGAAAAAGACTGACCTCTCTGGCTCTATCCGCCTTTGTTCTGATATTGGGACAGCTTACCAGCAGGGGCTTGCCATGGCTGCAGCCATGCAAGGCTATACTGTTAGACAGTTCTTATCTCAACAAAACAAAAACAAATGTTTCAGTTGCGGGGAACAAGGGCATTTTGCTAAGGACTGCAAGGCCAAAAAAACTAAACCACAAAAAACTGCTCCTGGACTTTGTCCCAGATGCAAAAGGGGAAGGCATTGGGCTAATGAATGTAGGTCTAAGATGGACGCCCAAGGCCACCCCCTACCAGTATCACAAGGTCAGGCCCAGGGAAACGGGAACAGGGGCCAGCCCCAGGCCCCCAAACCAAAACAAATCTATGGGGCAGTCAGCTTTGTTCCAACAAACAACAATCCATTTCAAACCTTTTCCGAGCCACAACAGGGAGCGTCGGACTGGACCTCAGCTCCACCACCCACACAGTATTAACACCAGAAATGGGAGTTCAGGCACTTCCAACCGGAATATTTGGCCCCCTACCAAAAAATGCCTTTGGGCTCGTTGTAGGCAGAAGTAGCACCACTATGAATGGTGTTTTAGTATACCCCGGAGTTATTGACAACGACTACACTGGGGAAATAAAGGTAATGGTGTCTTCTCCAAAAGTGATAAATACTATTCCCACAGGCCAGCGATTTGCTCAATGTTACTCCTTCCCCTTTTCTCCACGCCCAGTAGGGTGGCTCATGGCACCAGAGGGGACCAAGGCTTTGGGTCATCTGATGTCTATTGGTCTGAGGTCCTTTCAACACAAAAACCTCTTATGACCCTATGGTTGGACGAAAAAAGATTCTCTGGCCTAGTGGATACTGGGACAGACGTAACCATAATTAAGGAGGAGGACTGGCCTCCAACCTGGCCATTAAAAGATACCCTCACTCATCTCAAAGGCATAGGGCAAAGCCAAAATCCAAAATGAAGCTCTAAAGTGTTGACCTGGAGAGATCATGAGGGTCACCATGGAACTATCCAACCTTATGTTATTATAGGATTACCCATTAACTTATGGGGATGAGATCTCCTGTCATAATCGGGTATGATTATTTGTAGCCCTAATGAAATCGTCACCATGCAAATGTTCAGAAATGGGTATATTCCAGGAAAGGGTTTGGGAAAAAATGCCACAGGTATCTTACAGCCTATTGAGCCGACTCCTCAGCCCCCTCGTGCTGGAATAGGGCATTTTCCATAGGGGTCATTGATACGCCTGCAGGCCACGCTGATAAGATCACCTGGCTCTCTGATAAGCCAGTATGGGTCGATCAATGGCCCCTATCTAAAGAAAAATTGTTAGCGGCACAGCAGCTGGTGCAGGAACAGCTTCAAGCTGGCCATATTGTGCCTAGTACTTCCCCCTGGAATACCCCTATTTTTGTGATCAAGAAAAAATCAGGAAAATGGAGACTACTACAAGATCTAAGGGCAGTCAATAAAACTATGGTACTTATGGGCGCCTTACAACCAGGCCTCCCCTCACCAGTGGCCATCCCTCTTGGGTATTATAAAATTATAATTGACCTAAAAGACTGTTTTTTCACAATTCCTCTACACCTGGAGGATCAAAAGCGCTTTGCGTTCAGCCTCCCTTCAGTAAACTTTCAGGCACCCATGCTTAGATACCAATGGCGAGTTCTCCCCCAAGGTATGGCCAACTTTATGTCAGTCTTTTGTTGCCTCTACTCTTTAACCAGTTCGAGACCGTTGGCCCCAAATATATCTCATCCACTATATGGATGATATCTGATTGGAAGGAAAAAAGGGAGATGAAGTCCTATCTTGTTATTCTCAACTTCAACAGACCCTTCAAACTCATGGCTTACATGTTGCTCCAGAAAAGATCCAATTAGAAGACCCCTATACTTATCTTGGTTTTCAAATGAGGGGATCCAATATCACCTCACAAAAAATAGCCCTGCGGTTAGACAAACTTAAAACACTCAACGATTTCCAAAAATTACTTGGAGATATCAGCTGGATCATACCTTACCTAAAGCTGGCAAAATGTGAACTAAAACCCCTTTATGATATCTTACAAGGAGATAGCCATCCTACCTCACC
>PITA01024900.1:0-25400 GCA_004023965.1 Spilogale gracilis
TTTTTTAAGATTTTATTTATTTGACAGAGAAACACAGCCAGAGAGGGAACACAAGCAGGGGGAGTGAGAGAGGGAGAAGCAGGCTTCCGGCCAAGCAAGGAGTCCGATGTGGGACTCGATCCCAGGTCTCCAGGATCATGACCTGAGCCAAAGGCAGTCACCCAACCAACTGAGCCACCCAGGTGCCCCAAGATTTTGTTCTTTTTTCTTACATACCATTTCTTGCACATATCAGGCATACTCCCTCCTCATGGAATTTGCCCTACCTAAGTCCCAGCTCCTCCTGTGGCTAACATCCTCATTATTTTCTTCTATATTTTATTCAAATGTCTCATTTTCAATGAGGCCTAACCTGAACATCCAAATTTAATACTTGAATCTGCATCTTCCCTCCTCCAGCACTCCTTCCCCTACTTTTGCTTTTTACCCTTAACAAAAGTCCATTGAATTTTTCACCTTCTTGACTGCTGTAATTTACTTATCATACCTATTATTTCTTCTCTGTCTACTCCAGCCTGTGTATAAGCAGTTCAAATGCAGATATTGTTACCAATTTTGCTCACTGATCCCCTAAATCCCAATCATTTGGACGGTTTCTGTCACACAGCTGGCACTCAACAAGCATTTCTGTGACGAATGAATGCATGTATGCATTAAAAAAGCCGTGTATGATGGTAAGTAAAGGCAAAATAGATTTCATGTGGCCAATGCAGGATTTTAGGTGAAGTAGTGTGTGCATAAGGCAAGCAGCAAATCTGGGAATGGAAAGGGATGCTTGTGGATATTGAGTAATGTAGAAAAGAAGAACCGAGTGCAAGGAAATAGAATAAATATGTGCTAGAAAAGTAACTTTGTTTCTATATATTTTTCCCTAAGTGGTTTTGTGTTTAGAGTTTGAGCCACAAGGGAGCTAGTAAGCATTTACAGTAGCCAGCGGCACAATGAGCACTGTTTCAGAAGGTAATACAGAAAATGGGCTGTAGTGACAAAAGCCATTTGGAAATGACTGCAATTGTTCCTTAATCACAAGGGAATAAGTTTGAATAAAATGGCACTAAATTCAAATATCACTAGTCCTAACACTTTTGTGATCATCACCAATTTTTGTATCACTAGTATGATTCTCTTTGTCCAATAGATTTGTATTTCTGTTATTTGATGAGTTTTTTTAAAAATAACTTTTATATGTTATACACTTTTTAAACTCTCCACTAAACTTATGTTTTATAATCATAATCTAAGGAGAAAAACAGAACAGAATTTATACAAGGGAAAGTTTAAACTTTGATAGTGTGGTTTTTTAAAAATTTGTACTCATTAAGGCTTTGCAAATTATTTAATGTAATATTTATAAAATTACTATTCATTTTAAATGCCTATTTATTTATTTGAGTTTAGTATACCATAACAATATTTAGATACCTTTGAGGGGAAATACGATATATGAACAGACACACTGAAAATATACACTATATACACACTTTTAAAATAGACAAATTATATGGTCAAAGCTTCATTGGAGATAAAAGTGGCTTTGTTTGATGGGAAGTAATAAAAACTCATTTGTATACTTGACCATGAGTCTAAAAAATAATATATTCATTTCATGAAAACCAAACAAATGACTACTTAGAACTTCTTTACCGATAATTTGCCTATCTGTCAAAGCCACTTCAAATGGATATTAGAGAAAATTGTCTTTTAACTTGATTTAGAGTACACACCCAAGAGAACTGAGCTAACCATCATATCTCCTTGAATAGACACAATTAAATGCTTTGGTTTAAAGCAGCGTCCTTTTAGATTTCACGATAAATGAAACAAACTTAGTGTGTAAACTAATAAAGTATTTAAACCTAGTAAATTTGAAGTATAAATAATTTGGAAAATAGAATATCTTAATGATAATTTCCCTGCAGAAAACTTAAAAATAACAATTGCACACTGTGTTGTGCTTCAGTAGTCTAATCTACAGTGAGCATTTAAATGCTAAAATCTCTTTAAGCACAGAGGGACTGGGTGGCTCAGTCAGTTAAGTGTCTGACTCTTAATTTCAGCTCCAATCAAGTTCTCAGGGTTAAAAGATAGAGCCCTGCAACAGGCTGTGTGCTGTGCCTGGAGCCTGCTTGGGATTATCTCTCTCTCCTTCTCCCTCTGCCTCCCACCCCCTGCCATACACTCTCTCTCTCAAAAAAAAAAAAAAAAAAAAAAAAAAAAAAAGATTCTTTTTAAGCATGTTGTTTAAGGCCAAGATCAGTCTAATAAGGATCCAACAAATGGATTTTTTTCTAGATTCATGGACCAACTTAATATACTTGGGCTTACAACTCAAAACCCATATGATTAGAATAAAACTATTGGTGTTAATAACTTCTTAAAATATGGGGCACCTGGCTGACTCTTTTGGAAGAGCAAAATCTTGATCTCAGGATCATGAGTTCCAAGCACAACACTGGGTGTAGAGATTGCTTACATGGATAAATGAATTGAAAAAAAAAAACTTAAAAATAGTTTCTTAAAATAATTTTTTAATTTAGTGAATATATTTTGTGTTACTTGAACTAGAATAAGCAACTTGCATTTGAAATTAATCCTCTCATAAACATTAATTGATAACCTAATTTTATCCACAATATTATATATTGAATTACCAAATATTTAATACTAAAATTATCTACATACCAATATTTCAACAAACATCACTATTCCAATGTTAAAAATAGAAGCTTTTTATATATGCTACCAAATTGACAGTAACTTTAAAATACCAAATACATAGGCAAAAGTAAAATTGGGTAAAGGCTTTTTACCCAAGAAAAGATCTATATTTCAGAAAATAAATACTACAACATTTCTTAAATGTGGGAAGAGAAAATGATAAAAATCATTACAAGAAACATTTTGGTAAAGTAATTTTGTGCTTTTCCATTGCATTTACCTAGTACTGCTTTTATGCTTTTAACTACAAATTATTCAAGTTTTCCACATTATTGACCAAGTTACTATTTTATATAGTTCTCAGCATCACAAACATGCAGTATTTCTAGGAAGAACAATGCTGTATTACTACTGATAATTTTAAGCATTTATAATAATTGATCAAGCCATTTCCCAGGGTAAATTTCTTTAAAATCCTTATTGTATACATTAACATAACTCTACAATCCAACACTCTGCATAAACATTGTTTTACTCTTCCAAGAAATTCTTACCCAGGAAGAAAAAGTTACAAATAAGTTTGTTCCAGAAACTTCATGAAAATTCAGATATCCAAACAATAGAATATTTAACCAGCTCTCTTGAAATACTATCCACATCTCACAAATACAGCCTCTTTCACTGAAACACCCCCATGTAATTGGACAACTCGCTAAATCTTATAAATATCCTATCCTTGACCTTCTTGCTCCAAGAAACTCCTAATTGTCAATAGTTGACTCCCTTTACTGCAGTAACAATAAATCCATCTTAATTAACAGGTTATTTTGGTAGTCTTTCTGAAGAGGGGGACAGGAGACACCTCCACTACTTAAAAAACAGCTTGAGATTATTACTGATTTTTTGCTATGAGATTTCTATAAGATAAAAGAACATTAGCATTACTGTTTTGTTATACTCAGCAGCTTGCCATATGGTAAACATACATTAGAAGACAATTAAGGGTGAAAAGGGACTGCTTCTTGCACATAACACAATTACATAGTGTGAAAATACTGCGGGGTGTTTATGAACCCAGTGGATGCTGAAACATAAGCTATTTCTTCACAAGACATAAGGAATTTTGCAAGGAATATATAACCAGTATTTTAGTTCTTTTTTAGAGATTTAATTAGTATGTATTTTAAAGAAAAACTGTCTAAGACATATTATTTTTATGTGAATTTCAGTCATACAAAATCTTCAGCTTATAAATCGAGCAAAAACCTTTTAACTCTTGACATTCTTGCATATGGTTATGTAGCTTTAAATTAGGTTAACAGCAGATCACTATATTAAAAGCTTGTCCTTGATTTAGTTGAACATACAGTTCCATGAACTGTTATAATGCTTGGGAGATTTGAATCTTTACTCATAAATGTGTGAAAAATATTTTTGTATGAAAAAACTATACAAATGGGACATTGAGATTCAAGTTAGAAAGGCACAGGGGATTTAATACAAATCAGAATTGATTTTTTTATTAAAATATAACATACACATGGAAAAAATGCACAAATCATTAGTTTACAGCACAGTGAAAATCTATGAAGGCAACTGTGCAATCAACACACAAATGAAAAAATAGAATATTACTCAAAGCTTGGAAGGTCCCCATGTTTCCTCTCCTTCCTATCACCCCTTAAAGATGATGTTTTCATGAAGACATTTTGGTGTTTTCATAAGTGTATACTTATATCAAAGTTATACTTTATATGAAGTTTACCTTATGGTAATTATGCCTCAATAGGTTATTTACAAAAAGTAAATAATGAGCTTTCTTGCTCTCTCTCTCTTAAATACACACATACATACATACACATAAAATCTTTTAATAAAACCATATCAACTTATCTATATTTAAAGTTATTTATCACATTAATTAAAATACTTTTTTATTCTCAGGATTAAATATCTAGCATATAGGTATTGGTTTCCACTCAAGATGAAGAAAGCTCTTTTGCTTCACATATTTTCTAATATGTACTTAAACATGAGTCAAACATCATTTAATCTGGATTTCCTGACCTGGTACTCATGCCCTACTCTTTAACACAATATACACAGAAGACATTAGAAGTCACTCAGTTTAAAATGTAAACCACCATTAAACTTTATTTCTAAAAACAAAATAACACACTTTTCCCAAAACATAAAGTATCTACACTGAGAATCCTGTGTACAATCCAGCAACCATATCTTGAACCAACAGAGTGGAGACACTAGAAATTATCGAGATGAGATCAAGGAAGAAAACAGGAAGTAAAATATGGAGAATCTACAGTGAGATTTGAAGCACTCAACAATTAAAATTGAATTATGAACTAGCTATTAGCCATTCAATCTTACAAAATAGAAACTGAGTTTAGAAAGATGAAGTAACTTGTTCAAGAGTACATAATCAAAGAGTAGCAAAATAATTTCTGCCTAACGTATGTTTTCCTAAGACTAAAGACAAAGCATTTAAAATTAGATGAACTTCTTTTAATTAGCCAATTATTTATCTTCATTTTTCTAACCTCTTAAGGCAGAGGTCAAAACAGTATAGTATGTAGGTAACAAATCTGGGCTACATTTCTACAAATATGATCAATTCTAGAAACAGCTCCTTATGTTTGATCTTAATTTGAGTTCTGCCATCAATAGATACTAACGCAAGACTTTGGATACAATACATTTCTTTGTAAGTAGATCCCTGGAACTACTTGAGAAAGAATGGAAGTGAGAAAATGAAAGGAGAAAATACAGTAAAGGTAAGTTAATGAACAAGCTACCACTATTGGTAACTGGGCTTACTATCACCAGAAGCCGCCAAAAACTGTGCAGAACATGCCACAGAATTTTCCCACCAGGTGTCAGGGAATTGAAGAATTTATCTTCAACCTTTGGCCCTACATCTAAATATTGGGGAAAGTATCTACAACTCTGGGGCTTGAGAGGCTCCAGGGCACTGACTTACAGGTGCTTCAAGCTTGCCCTGTTTGACTGACAGCTTAGCATTCTCTTACAGCCAAGAGAAATCTCCTGAGCAGAGATATAGTTGTTGCTGTGTAGAAGACCTCTCTGCAAACTACCTCAGGTGTAGTGGGAAAATGACAGCTTGTGCTACCTATGGTTCCCTTTTCTTTGTAAAAAGCAACATTGTCATTCTTAATGGATCTCTGATTTCATTTGTAATTAATATCTAAGATGTGTTCAGTGTTGGTGGCTCCCAGAGCATTCTTTCAAAGCAGAGACAGCAGAACCTAAAATCGTTCGTCCCTTTTGGATTTGTTCTATGGTGTTTCACGATCTTTTCAGACTCCACTCAAACACCTGAGTGGGCTGGATAGAGAATTATTTTTCACACATATGTTTTCCTATTATATTTTCCATAAAATATGAATAAAATCAATCACATTGGGAAAGGTAGACCTTGATGATAAATAAAGGCAGATGGAACTGTTTATGTCAAGATGGCTAGTCCAAGTAAATAAGATAGTCACGAGTTGGTTGTAGTGAACTAAGATGTCAGGTGGTTTGAGACACTTAATATCTGACAGCAAACCAAGCAAGAACAAGTATAAAATGGACTATGTAAACTGAGGCAACTGAAACAGAAGAAAGTAAGTCACAGGAAAAAAATAGCATGAGGATATTTCAGATAGTTATGGGGTAGTGGCCTATTACAGAGGTACTGGGTAGTTGTGACTCTGACATTTAAAAGTTCTTCTATTACTATGCCTGTTTCTAAATGTCTAATATCAATGAGTATAAGTGGTGCTCATTTAACTAGGTTGAGATACGTATACGCATATTTAATAGTTGTACATCCTCAAGAAATAATTTGAGTTATATACGACCTTACAAATAACCTGGAATTTAGCAGCAAGGGCCTTAGGCCTCCTCATAGCTGACACACTTAACAAGTGATTGAATAGAGCTGCTAGTGTTAGAATCTCTGCCTAACGCGTGAGAAGCCATGCTTGCAGTGCACGGTCTCTGATATACGCATAGCAGCGAAGCTTGTAAAAATCAGGGGAAGTGTATGTGTCAAAGCCATTTAGCAGATGTCAAAAAAGAAAAGTTTCTTTCATATTGTTAAAGATCTGATCCAACCACTGTATTTTGATCAAAGTCTCTTTTAAGTCTAATTAATAAATTGTGAGTGAGAACTTGGATGAGTATGACTTTAAAGAGAAGGTTTAAACTGTCAGAAGCAGTCTGTAGATCTAATGTTCTCCTGCATAGATGTGTTCTGAAAGGCTGCTCATGTGTCAGAACTAGTTTAGTCTCCAGTCTATTAAGTAAGGCCCATAAACGGTAGCTGGGCTTCTAATGCTATATAATCTGTTCACCGTGAATATAGAATATGGATCCAGGTGGTTCCTGGTGGTCACTGAAGTATGTGATGCAAAGAGAAGGCAGCTTAAGTCATAATTTCAATGAGATAATGTTATTTGAGTGTGACTTTATTAATGATATCAAGAAACCACAGATTGTTTGGCATATGGTAAACTACCTCCTAAATTTGATATGCATGTCATTAAAAATTCAAACTCAATTTAGTCTTCTGTTTTTTTCTCTGTGTATTTATTTTGTGGAGTTGACTTATTGAGACTTCTGTTAATGAGTGAATATATTCAAAAATCTGTTTTTGAGAAGCAACATGAAAACAGTCACAAGAAACACAAGTTCTATGGTAACAACTATGTCCCTTTTATTTATGACAGGGATAACTCTATTTTGTCCAGATTTCACTTGAAGATGTATTTAGTTAAAACAGTGATTATCCTTCTTACTTAACTTTGAAGATGTTGATACTTCTGCTCATCTAGCTTTCCCATACAGGAAACATAGGCCTGCAGTGGATTTTATTTGCACTGTTTGTAGACCTTTTCCACAAATGATCAGTTCCTGCTTTGGATTTTTCCCTCTTAAATATTTTTAAATTTCATTTCTTCTTTTAAGCAAAATGTTTAAATCTAGCAGCCCTATGTTTGATGTTTTTTGCTAATGTGTTTCCCACATATCAGTGTTTCTTGCCTATCAATGTTGATGTCAAATTATTTTTCAGGCACATTTCAAGCAAAATCTAGTGTATCTGATGCTCAGATATTCTCCGTTACTCTTATTTTTCATGATAGTTTGAAATTCTTTTTTCATTCTATCAGACTGAACCAACACACAGAGGTATTTCAATGAATATGACCTAGATATCATTCATAAAAAAAGAGGTTATCATACCACCAAACACACATGCAGTTTGGAGATGTCACAAGAGACATTATCATAGTTTCTAGTGAAATTTACTTCTTTACTAGTGTGAACATTACTTAATGAGGAAATTTTTTACCTTCTTTTCTCCACTCCAACATTTATCTCTTCCTAATGTAGTGAAGTGTTGTGAAGCACTATTTTTAAAAATAGAGCTTCCTCATATTACTACACAGACCACTAGTAAACATTTTTCTGATCTAACACTGAGGTCTAATTTCCATTAAAATATGTGAGTTCTTGTTCTCAACAAACTTGGTACTAAGTAATTTCTATATTTTGTGTCACTGAATCTTTACCACAAATCTCAAAGATTCATTGCTACTCATTTTCATATATTACAAATAAAAAATCCTGATTCTTAGAGAGAGATTAAATAATTTGTCCAAAATCACAAAACTATGGAATTTGGGGCAAATATTCAAAGCGAAGTCACTAGACCTAAGACATCTTACTCTTAATCACTGCATTACAGAGTCCAACAAGGCTCTTCAGTGATTATGGCACACATTTATTCCAGTCCATTATAAATTGCTAATAATGAGTACCTAGAGTAATGAGTAAGGAGAAGGTTTCACTTTTCCTTTTTAGGTAAAGTAAAAATGCAAGTAAAAATTATTTTATTCTTTATAAATTGTGTACCCTCCACCCACACAGAGATATAATCCTATGTTTATTTACTTTGAGGGTATCTTTGAATCTTTCTCAAGATTCCTGTCTTTGAAACTCCTTTTAAATTATCTTAACCTGATAAAAGTCTTCCAAAGTTTACACTACATATCAGTTTTTTAAACATTTAGTATATCATTATTTTTAATTTCTGTCAGTTCTCTAGTAATTTCATGTAATGATTTATCAGTTTTACTGAGGTATAATTAGCATAAAATAAAATACAAAATATAATGTGTGTGTATATATGTATACATAGGTACAGGTATTTCTAGTTGAGTAATTGAACAATTCTATTAATGGCACAGTATGACTAAGCTGTTCTATTTTTCTTTAGACAGTGAAACTGCTAAAAATGTTCTCTGGCATATCATCTTTTTAGAATAATGACCTTCTGAGCATACCTGATGCTATTTTTGTGGTATTATTTCCTTAGTGATATTACAATATCAGATTCATATTTTTCATAGGACTTACTACATTGCATTTCTAGTGGACTTGGGTAAATTTAACATTTCCCAAGACTTTAAATATGAGTGAAAATGTTATTTGGAAAACATAATTTTCTTATCTATTTTCAAATAAAAACAATAAATGTTGGGGCACCTGGTGGCACAGTCGATTATGTGTCTGACTCTTGGTTTTGGCTCAAGTCGTGATTTCATGGTGGTAAGATCCAGCCCCACATGGGGCTCTGAGCTCAGCATAGGGTCTGCTTGAGATTCTCCCTCCCTCTTCCTCTGCCCCTCCCACTTGTCCTATTTCTCTCTAAAATAAATAAATAAATAAATAAATAAATAAATAAATAAATAAATAAATAAGTAACAAAACAATAATTGTCTCCATAGTTAGAAATGTTAGTATTTAAGTCCCTATTCCAGATGAAATATGTAGCAAGCACTTGAAGGAATTAAAAACAAGGTACACAAGAAAAAGAAAATATAAGATTATGGGGACTATGGGGATAAATCTTAGATATCATGGTATACTTCTTAAGTAAACTAATAAACATGCCGTTATGATCTAAGGTTATTAAGGCTGGTTCATTGCACAGAAAATATACATATGCCATTTTTTCCCTATTGCCTAATATGCAGCAAATATTCTAAAATGTAAAAGCTGATTTTTGTCTTTTTGAACCTAAAAAGTTTATTATCAAGGATCTCAATATTGAAAGGAAGAATTCTGAATTAAAGGAAAACAGTATTTTTTAAACAGCATTATGATTTAGAAGTCTATCACTAATCTATTATTTCTCCTGCATGGCTAATATTCTAAATTTAAATTCTAAGACATGACTTCTAAATGTCACAAAGAGTGTGAAAAATGTCTTTTAAAAATTGGCTCAGATTTCTAAGTGTTATTTTGGAATCTGGATGATTATATTCCACTTTAACTAGACCTCAAAAATTGAACTTTATAGTCTTATGGATGAATACAATGAAAATCCTAATTAAGTCCATCTAATATGGTTCTTGTCTAAAGATAATACATTTAAATCTTGACATATGTTAACCTATCTTTCAAGCCTGTCATAGTGCATTCCTTTGCTTATAAAATCTGTTTCATTTACACTTCTAAAACTTTCTACCAATGCTTCACAACTCGTTTAATATTATTTTGGAAATTATAAGGTAACAATGTGCAGAAACTTCTCTGTGACATCTCACAGGCCATATACTATGTTATCAATAAACAGCATTCTTTGAGTCTGTTTATGAAGTATGTTAAACATAAAGCTTATTCTTGTGGTCACCTAAAAAATAAATTTAAAGCTAAAAGAGATTGACCATTTGCTGTTATCTCATTTTATATCAGGAAAATGAAATCTCAAGAAATTAAACAACATGGATAAATTTCTAAAACTAGTTGGGTGGTGATCAGGGAGTAGAACACTTATTTTCCTGCTACTCAACCCAGAGCTCACGGTGGTACCATGTACTTCCTGTGCGTGTGCCCAGAATGCAGTGTTCTCTGCAGAAAGTCTGGATTGCTGGGCTCTCCCTTTCTCTGTCTCCATCTAACCTGGAAAGGCAGAGCCAGAGCAGACTTAAAATAAATGTTTCCTGCTTGGGATCACACCTATCTTGACTTTCAAGGAAGCTAACAGTTAATAGCATTAGAAGGAAGGGGTCGCTGAGAAACTGGAAGCCATAATCCATATTATACAAAATACTTAACTTTCTTCAGCCACTGTATTAAGGAATCTTACTGTGAATTAGGTGAATAACTCCCACTCATGGGTTCTGTCCATAATTTTTATTTCATGTAAGAAGAAATGAATCATTTGTATAAAACAAGATAATAAAGTGATTCTGAAACTCAACAAAATTATTGGTTTTTGAAACTGAAAATTTTCAAAATTTATAAATTATGAGTAAATGTTAATGGAAAATAATGATTGCTTCAACCATATTAAATATGTGTTGAGACTTAGATACTACTTGTTTGTCTAACCACACTTTGGAATACAGCGGTTTCAAGAAATAAATGCTATCTATACATTTACATGAACTATGAAATGTATCCTCTTGCATTTATTATTTTTAAATTAGTAATTAACATTCCAATGACTTGTATAATAATGTAATAACTGAGTTCTTCTTTTTAAAATTTGCTGCCTTCTGTTGTTTCAAGGTTCACAAATACATTTATCTAAGTATTTTGCAAATTTACGTATATTTACAGAGACTTCTCAAAATATTATTCTTCTTTTTCCTTCATCTTCCTGCTAAATACTCACTATCTAATCTTTGGTTTAAAAACTGTTTTCCGCAAAAGAACATAATAAATATTCAGGTGTTACAAGCTGTGCATTCTTTGTTACAACAATACAATCTGGCCATTATAATGCAAAAGAAGTCATAGACAATATGTAAATAAAGGAGCCTCACTGTGTTCTAACAAAACTTTATTTATGGAACCTAAAGCTTAAATGTCTTATAATTTTTACCTACCATGAAATGTTATTCTTTGTGTGTGTGTGTGTGTGTGTGTGTGTGTGTGTGTGCTTTCTTTTTTTTTTTTGTACCAGCCAGGATAAAATAATGACTTTTCAATGTTTTTTATTTTGATCCCACAATGAATATATTTTACCTTATGACCAAATGTACATTTATGTAAGTCTGTATCTATGTGTATAACAATTTCTGTAAGAATTTTATGAAGGGGGCGCGTGGGTAGCTCAGTTGGTTAAGCGACTGCCTTCAGCTCAGGTCATGAACCCGGAGACCCGGGATCCAGTCCCACATCGGGCTCCCTGCTCGGCGGGAAGCCTGCTTCTCCCTCTCTCACTCCCCCTGCTTGTGTTCCCCCTCTGGCTGTGTTTCTCTCTGTCAAATAAATATAATCTTTAAAAAAAAAAAAAAAAAAGAATTTTATGAAGCAATTTGCAAACTTATTATTAAGTATAAACACTCTGATATTCCCATTCTGGCTGCTCTATTCTTGTCTACTCTATGCTATTCTATGTAATTATATATTTGTAAAATTGGGCATGATCTACTAAATGACTTCACAACCCACTAACAGCTTGTCAGTTATAGCCAAAAACTGGTTGCCTTATAATAACCCCTAATCTATGCTTGTAGCATAGATTCAGTTATTGAGATTTATAATTTAATGCTGGCCTCTCTTTCCATCCCCTTAGACCCTCACTTCTCTACCAACACTGGGTACAAGCAACATGCAGTATCCCATTGATATAATATGTACTTATGTTTTGAACAATGATTTTATCTTTTTGATTTTATCAAAAAAGGGTGTTACTATATCTGTTTATGTAGATAATGATACTATAAGTAAATATGAAAAGGTAAATAGATATCAATATACATACGTTTGACAAAATAATGTAATTCTTCATTTACTGTTTTATAAACTGATTTTTTTACCTCAAAATTGTTAATACCATATATATTTTTGGAAAAATATTCTTATTGATGGTTATATTCCATTTTTAAAATATTTTAGTCCTGAATTTCCAACTGGTAGGTATTAAAGACATGTCAACTACTGGCTTTTATAATTATTTCTATAGAAAATATTTTTATATAAAAATCATTAATTTAGAATCATTTTCTCCAAAAGCAATGGCTAGAAACAAAATTAGAAAGTCAACAGTTATAATTTATATGACTATTGACAGAATTTTTTAAGATGCTCTTGTTAAGTTGAAAAGTTCTCTATTATTCCTAATTTCTTTGGTTTTAGTGTTTTTATCATGAGAAAGTGTTGGATTTTGTCAAATGCCTTTTTTTTTCTGTGAATTTAAATACTCACTTGTTTTTTCTCTTATTCTATTAATGAGGTATATGAAATTGATTTTCTTAGGTTGAACCAATCTTGAAAAAGTTTATTAATTGGGAAAAAATTAATCATTTTTGGGAGTATTCCTGGAGTTTTTATTTTATTCCACTGATTTACATATTTATTCTTTTAGTAATATTACCCTATCTTGATTTGTAGCTGTATAATTATCTTGAAATAAATTAGTGTGACTTCTAAAACTTTCATCTTCTTTTTTGAACTTGTTCTGACTATTCTAGTTTCTTTACTTTTGGAGAAAAAAAACGTGGATTTGGTTTGTCAATTTCTGCAAAATAACCTAGGGGACGGGGAGGGTGTGTGGAAATTTTAATTTTAATGAAAAAATCATATATTTTCTTGACTGAAGTTATATCAGCATGAAGCTTTAAACAAGTATTAATATTCATTAATTTGCAGCTGCTATAAAATTAGCTACCTATAGTAGAAGTATGACTCAGAATTTTAGTAAATGCAAATTTTTCTTTGCTTCATATTCACAATAACTACTTTCATATGCGTGGAGTTCTGTAGTTTAATCATTGATCAATTGTATACACTTACATTTGAAATAATATGTTTTTGAATACTTTTCAGAATCACTTGCTGCCAGCTATAGCCAATTTGTCTGTTAGTACAATAGAAATAGAATTAAATACAATTTTCAATTAGCTAAACTAATGTGCCAAATCCTATCCTTACACACACACACACACACACACACACACACACATCTCAAATGCAGATGTCAGGCATTAAACATGTAGATATTTACATGTGAGAATGATTGTTTATACTTCAAAAGTAAAGAAGACCAATTTGCAGTCCAGTACAAATTCTCCTTGAATAATCAAAATACTGATGTTATCTAGTAGCTGAATGAATACCTTCTCTGGTCTTTAAATTTTTATCTTGTTTTTGTTAAATGAAATAGAATTCAGTTATTAGGAAATTTGCAACATTGTGGCTTTTCAGTTTTAATCTCAGTTTTTAATCGACTATATTTCTAACATTGATGCTTCAGGCTAAGGATACAGTTCATGTCCAATGGGACCTGACAAATAAAAGCCAATTCTAGAGATTTTACCAAAAAAGAAATATAACATTTGGTACACATATGCCAAATATTATAAAATAGCAATTGCAAATAGAAAACTTAAAAACTTAGTCAAGGTCATCTGAAAAGTCCTTATAATGTAGTTTATATTTCTACTGTAATGGACAGTTACATGAACATTTCACTTCCTAAATTATTTCTACAGAGAAATCCATCTTTAGATAAATTTATCTTAAGACTGTATTTGATATGTAGATATTAAAATAGATTGTCAAATAATTGTGCAGATCATAGTGAATGAATGTAATTTTTGGAGACTTTTATCTTCTTTATAGTGAAAGTAAAATATTTAGATATTACTTTGAATCTTTTAGATACAGGGTCTACAGAGTTTCATAGGTGAAGGGATGTGACTGACAGCCACAATTATTTATTTTTTATTGAGGTTCAATTTACATAAATTGCACAGACATTATATATTCATAGGAACCTATCAAGAGGCATAATATTTTTATCACCCCAAAGAATCCTCTCTGAGCCTTTCCTGTCACTCTGAACCTCCATCACCATAGGCAAAAAAGTGTTCTAATTTCATTCACCAAAGATTGTTTGCCAGATCCAGAACTGCACAGCAATGAAATATTATATCATGTATTCTTTAGTGTTTGAATTTTTCTCTCAGCATAATTTTTTAAAGATTTTTTTCAAGTTATATATATTAATAGTCTATTCCTTTTTATTGCTGAATGGTATTCCATTTTATGTATACCAGAATTTCTCTATACAAGTAATAAAAATATGAGGGTTTTTTCCTGGTTTCAGGCTTCCATGAATATTTTTGTATAAGTGTTTTTATTAGTTTGTGCTTTCATTTCTCTTGTAAAAATACCTAGATGTTTAATCATCAGGCCGGAATAGAGCTAGAAGAGCACTCCAAGCCATCTTAAGGGTTAACATGCTTCAAGCTTATGTATTCCTTGCTTGCTGACCCAAGTCCCGTGATCTGTAATAGAACTAATTTACTTTCTTTGATTTGTAGACCACCGGCCTTGAGGAGTGAAGTACCAAACTGTCCCAGAAGACAGGGCCTAAATACAGTGGCCACGGATGCCAGCAAGTCTGTTAGGATCATGGTGACCTAAGACTTTCTGCCTGGGCACCAGCTTCTCCTCTGTGTAGACCCTTCCTTTTTCCCATACCTCCCTTTAAAAACTTCCAGCCTCCCTTGGACAAGGGAAGATGGTCTTTGAGACATTAGTCCATTAAATCCTCCAGGCTGTCTGCTTCCTAAATAAAATAACCTTTCCTTCTCCACCATCACCTGTGTCTCAAGTATTGGTTTTCGAGTAGTCAAGCAACCAAACCTGAGTTTGGAACTAGTTCTCTAGCAGCACTGGTAAATGTTTAACATTATAAAAACTTCTAAACCATTTTCTAATCTGGTAATACCATTTTACAATCTACGAGCAACACAGAGGAGTTTTTGTTGCTACAAATCCTCACCAGGTTTTGATGTTGTTCATAAATTTCCTTTTTACCCTTCTACTAGGTATGTAGTGTAAGGAGTTCACATGGCCTGAGAGAGAGCTTGATGAGCTCCCAAGTGTTGGAGTAGCCGATTAAAGCAACAAGTCAAAAATGAGAGTTAAGCCTTAATCATTTACTGTGATGGTGATGGTGCAAGAGACTAAATGCACTTTGATTCTCCCCAGAAGGAACTGCCCACTGGTTGAGAGTCACGTGGCTCAGCACTGATGTATGGATTTCCCCACTGATCAGGGAGACTGAACAGTCTTGTACTCTGGAATTTGGAAGCTTTATGGATTTTGAGGGGGTGGAGGTTGGAGGCAGGGATAAGAGTGGAAAATACTGGGTGTGGAAAAGTACCTTTGTGAGTTCTCTTCTTCTCCTACCCAATAAATAGGTCTCAGCAAATGCACCTGAGGAAGATCTCTGTCCAAGACTTCAGATAAAGAGATGGAAGAATGAAGTCATCAGGACTGGGAATCCAAATTTTTGTGCTTTTGCTGCTGATGCTCTGTTTATATTACAGAACTCTGAATACATTGTGATTGTTTTTGCTTTCAACTTCCACTTATCTTTTAAAGAAATAAAAAAGAATAAAATATTGTCTTTTATATTTATGCCAAATATATATATTATTTTCAAAATATTTTTTGTCCTACTTAGTGGTTTTGAGTTTCTATTTGGTGTCATCTACCCTCTGTTTAAAGGGTATCTTTTGATATTTCTTGTAGTCAGGACTATTGGTCAAATTCTATGAGTTCTTATTTATCTTGCTTTGCCTTTATTTTTTTATTTTTATTTTTTCTCTCTATATATTTTTTACTTTAAATTTATTTTATTTTGTCAGCGTTCCAAGATTCATTGCCCATGCACCACACCTAGTGCTCCATGCAATAGGTGCCCTCAGTACCCACCACCAGGCTCTCCCATCCCCCATCCCCCTCCCTCAAAGTCCCTCAGGTTGTTTCTGTGTCCAAAGTCTCTCATGTTTTATTTCTCTCCATGAATTACCCTACTTCCCATTTCCTTTCCTTCTCCTACTGATCTCTATATTACCCCTTAGCACCACAAGTAAGTGAAACCATGTGATACTTGACTTTCTCTAGTTGGCTTATTTCACTCAGCATATCCAATCCATGTTGCTACAAAAGTTGGATATTCATCCTTTCTGATGGAGGCATAGTACTCCATTTTATATATGTACCACATCTTCTTTATCCATTCATCTGTTGAAGGGCACCTTGGCTCTTTCCACAGTTTGGCGATTGTGGCCATTGCTGCTATGAACATTGGGGTACATATGGCTCTTCTTTTCACTACATCTGTATCTTTGCGGTAAATGCCCAGTAGTGCAATTGCAGGGTGATAGGGTAGCTCTATTTTTAATTTTTAAAGAAATCTCCACACTGTTTTCCAAAGCAGCTGCCCCAACTTGCATTCCTACCAACAGTGTAAGAGGGTTCCCCTTTCTCCTCAGGGTATCCAACACTTGTTGTTTCATGTCTTGTTAATTTTGGCCATTCTGACTGGTGTAAGGTGGTATCTCAGTGTGGTTTTATTTGAAATTCCCTGATAGCTAGTGACGCTGAACATTTTTTCATGTATCTATTAGTCATTTGTATATCTTCTATGGAGAAGTGCCTCTTCATGCCTTTTGTCCATTTTTTGATGTAATGATCTTTATGTTGGTTGTAGAGTTTGAGGAGTTCTTTATAGATCTTGGATATCAGCCCTTTGTCTGTAGTGTCATTTGCAAATATCCTCTTCCATTCTGTGGGTTGCCTCTTTGTTTTGTTGACTGCTTCCTATGCTGTACAGAAGCTTTTTATTTTGATAAAGTCTCAAAAGTTCATTTTCGCTTTAGTCTCTTTTACCTTTGGAGACGTGACTTGAAAGAAGTTGCTATGGCCGATGTCAAAGAAGTTACTGCCTATGTTCTCTTCCAGGATATTTTTTTCTCAATTTTTTTTTCATCCAGGATTTTGATGAATTCCTGCCTCACGTTGAGGTCTTTCATCCATTTTGAGTTTGCCTTTTTGTGTGGTGTAAGAGAATGGTCCAGTTTCATTCTTCTATATGTAGCTGTCCAATTTTCCCAGCACCATTTATTGAAGACACGGTCTTTTTTCCACTGGATATTTTTTCCTGCTCTGTTGGAGATGATTTAACCATAGATTCGTGGGTCTATATCTGGACTCTCTACGCTGTTCCATTGGTCTATTTCTATGTTTTTGTGCCAGTACCGTGCTGTATTGGTAATCACAGCTTTGTAATAAAGCCTGAGGTCAGGTAACGAGATGCCCCCAGCTTTGTTTTTCTTCTTCAGCAATTCCTTAGTGATTTAGGGTCTTTTTTGGTTCCATATAAATTTTAATATTGTTTGTTCCAATGCTTTGAAGAATGTTGGAATTTTGATCGGAATGGCATTGAAAGTATAGATTGCTCTGGGCAGTATAGACATTTAACAATGTTTATTCTTCTGATCCATGAGCATGGAATGCTCTTCCATCTTTTTGTGTCTTCTTCAGTTTCTTTCATGAGTGTTCTGTAGTTCCTCAAGTACAGATCCTTAACTTCTTTGGTTAGGTTTATTCCTAAGTATCTTGTGGTTTTTGGTGCTATAGTAAACAGATTCAATTCTCTGATTTCCCTTTCTATATTTTCATTTTTAGTGTATAAGAATGCATGATTTCTGTGCATTGATTTTGTGTCCTGCCACACTACTGAATTGTTGTATGAGTTCTAATAGTTTGGGCGTAGTCTTTTGGGTTTTCCACATAAAGTATCATGTCATCTGCAAAGAGAGAGAGTTTGACTTCTTCTTTGCCAAGTTGAATACCTTCTATTTCTTTCTGTTGTTTGATTGCTGTTGCTAGGACTTCTAACGCTACGATGAAGAGTAGTGGTGAGAATGGGCGTCCTTGTCTTGTTCCTGATCTCAGAGGGAAGGCTGTCAGTTTTTCCCCATTGAGAATGATATTTACTGTGGGTTTTTCATAGATAGATTTTAAGAGGTTGAGGAATGTTCCCTCTATCCCTATACATTGAAGAGTTTTAATCAGGAATGGATGTTGTATTTTGTTGAATGCCTTTTCTGCATCAATTGAGAGTACCATGTGGTTCTTCGCTCTTCTCTTATTGATTTGCTCTATCACGTTGATTGTTTTGCGAGTGTTGAACCACACTTGCATCCCTGAGATAAATCCCACCTGGTCATGGTGGATAATCTTTTTAATGTCTTGTTGGATTTTGTTGGCATGGATCTTGTTGAGAATCTTGGCATCCATATTCATCAGAGATATTGATCTGAAGTTCTCCTTTTTGATGGGGTCTTTGTCTGGTTTGGGGATTAGAGTAATGCTGTATTTATAGAAAGAGTCTGGAAGTTTTCCTTCTGTTTCTATTTTTTGAAAGAGCTTCAGGAGAATAGGTATTATTTCTTCTTTGAATGTTTGGTAGAATTCCCCAGGGAATCCATCTGGTCCTGGACTCTTGTTTTTGTGGAGATTTTTGATCACCGCTTCAATCTCATTACTAGATATAGGTCTATTCAGATTGTCAATGTCTTCCTGTTTCAGTCTCGGGCATCTATAGGTTTCTAGGAATGTATCCATATTTTTTAGGTTGTTAATCTTATTGGCATATAATTGTTGATAGTACTTTCTGGTGATTGTTTCTATTTCCTCGGTGTTAGTTGTGATCTCTCCCCTTTCATTCATAATTTTATTAATTTGGGTCTTCGCCCTTTTCTTTTGGATTAGTTTGGCCAATGGTTTATCGATCTTATTGATTCTTTCAAAGATTCAGCTTCTAGTTTCATTGATGTGTTCTACTGTATCTCTAGTTTCTGATTCATTCATCTCCTCTCTAATCCTAATTATCTCCTGTCTTGTGTGTGGGGTTGGTTTAATTTGTTGTTGAATTTCCAGTTCTTTAAGGTGTAATGAGATTTGGTGTGTTTGGGATTTTTCAAATATTTTGAGTGAGGCTTGAATGGCTATATATTTCCCCCTTAGGGCTTCCTTTGTTGTATCCCGTAGGTTTTGGATCGATATATCTTCATTCTCATTGGTTTCCATGAAGTGTTTCAGTTCTTCTTTGATTTCCTGGTTGATCCACAGATTCTTGTGCAGGATCGTCTTTAGCTTCCAAGTGTTTGATTTTCTTCTGAACTTTTTGTTTTGGTTGAGTTCCAGTTTTACGGCATTGTGGTCAGAGAATATGCAGAGAATAATCTCAAACTTCTGGTATCGGATGAGCCCTGATTTGTGACCTAGTATGTGGTCTATTCTGGAGAAAGTTCCATGTGCACTCGAGAAGAATGAGAATTCTGCTGTTTTAGGGTGGAATATTCTGAATATATCTATGAGATCCCTCTGGTCCAATGTGTCATTCAAGGCTCTTGTTTCTTTGTTGATTTTATGTTTAGATGATCGGTCCATTGCTGAGAGTGGTGTGGTAAGATCTCCTACAATTAATGTGTTCGTATCAGTATGACTATTTTGCTTAACAGTTGGTTTATGTAGTTGGCTGCTCCCATGTCCGGGCATAAATAATTACAATTTTTTTTAAAGATTTTTTATTTATTTGACAGAGAGAAACAAAGCCAGAGATGGAACACAAGCAGGGGGAGTGAGAGAGGGAGAAGCAGGCTTCTCACTGAGCAGGGAACCCGATGTGGGACTCTGACCCTGGTCTTCGGGATCATGGCCTGAGCCAAAGGCAGTCGTTTAAACAACAGAGCCACCCAGGCGCCCACTAATTATAATTGTTAGAACTTCTTGGTCTATAGGCCCTTTTAGAATGATGTAGTGTCCTTCTGTGTCTCTGATTACAGTCTTTAGATTAAAATCCAATTTGTCTGATATTAGGATCTTTACACAGCTTTATTTTGAGGTCCATTGGCATGAAATATGGTCCTCCATCCCCTCACTTTCAATCTGGAAGTGTCTTTAGATTCAAAATGTGTCTCTTGTAAAGAGCATATGGATGGGTCCTGTCGTTTTATCCAGTCTGCAACCCTGTGCCTTTTTATTGGAGCATTTAGCCATTCACATTTAGAGCAATTATTGATAGATATGTTTTTATTGACATCATGTTGCCTGTGAAGTTCATGTTTCCATAGATTACCTCTGTAAATTCCTGTTCTGTGTCGCTCTTGGGTTCGTTTCTCTTTTATAGAACCCCTCTTAGTATTTCTTGTAGTGCTGGCTTGGTGGTTGTATAATCTTTTAGACTTTGGCATTCCTGGAAGCTTTTTATTTCTCCTTCCATTCTGAAAGTCAACCTTGCAGGTTATATTATCCTTGGTTGCATATTTTTGTCATGTAATTTCGTGAATATGTCTTGCCAGCCCTTTCTGGCTTGCCAGGTTTCTGTGGATAGGTCTGATATTATTCTGATGGTCCTCCCTCTATAGGTAAGGGATCGCTTCCCCCTAGCTGCCCTTAAGGCATATTCTTTGGTTTTATGATTTACGAATTTCACAATTATGTGCCTGGAGTTTTTCTGGCCTCATTGATCTTGGGGGGTATCCTCGCTGTCTCTAGGACATGAACATTTGTTTCATTCCCCATATTCGGGAAATTTTCATCCATGATTTGTTCAACTATATCTTCTAGGCTTCTCTCTCTCTCATCTCCTTTGGGGATTCCAATAATTCTGATATTGGAGCGTTTCATGGCATCATTTATTTCCCTTTTTCTGTTTTCATGGGATTTTAGCTGTTTCTCCTTCTCTTGCTTCTCCTTCTTAATTCATCTGTCTTCTAAATCACTGATATGATCTTCAGCTTCACTTACTCTAGCTGTTAGCATATTTAAATTAGATTGTATCTCATTAATAGCCTTTCTAACCTCTGCTTTCACTTCTGTCATTAGGGCTTCTATTTTGAGACTAATGTTCTTTCCCAAATTAGCCATTGTTTGGACGATTGCTGCCCTGAATTCCATTTCTGTCATATTGTTTATGTTCATTTCCAGTAATTCTGTGACCGGGGTTGCAGTTTCTGGGTTCCTCTTCTGTTAATTGTTCTTCCTCTGAGTCATTGTGGCCAGGAGTGGTTGAGGGGCTGTATAGACAAATATATCAACCACTCTCCAGGTGAATTGGTCACTGGAAGGTTTTGGAGCAATCAGATGTCACCAATGAAAAGGAAGAAGAAAGAAAAAATAGAGAGAAGGGGAGCAAGGAAGCAAGAACAAAACCCCGGCCAGAGTGGGGCCCAGTGGCAGAATTTATATGGTACAGATCTACTACAGGGTAAAGAAAAAGACCATCAAGAGTAAAAGAAAGTTGAAGAGATCAAAAAGCTAAGCCTAACCCGAATGACCCCCAAGACCAGTATTTATATAATACAAAGGCAAAAACAATTACATAGAAACGCTGACAGACTAAGGTGGGAAGGTGAATGCAAACACTCCTTTTGGGAAGGAAAGTATTTCAAATCCTCCTGGGTTTGTCTTATTATTATTGTTAGAGGAGTCCACTTTCTAAAGATATAGGGAGATTAGAACTGGTTTGTATATAGGGGTAGTATTGCATAGGGATGCAGGATTACCTTGAAGCTTATAGCTCTATGTATATTTAAAAGAAAAAGAATAAAGGAGAGAGTAGAAAGGGAAAAAAAAACAAAAAACAAACAAAGAAACAAGAGAAACAACAATAACAACAACAGAAAACACAAGTATGTGTTTGAAAAAAATTCAAGGTAAAAAATTATTATGGAATGTTGTATTAAGTATCACATTGTAATAATAAGTGGGTTAAAAATTAAAAGAACAAAAACGTTGAGAATGAATTTTTAAGTTTAAAGTGGAAACTTTAAAAGTAAAAATAGAAAAAAGTTAAAAAAGAAAATAAAGTGAAAAGTTGTATCTATAAAGCATACAGCTTTTGGGGTAGTACCAGGAGCTTAATATAGTGCCTTTCTCCCAATGTTGGGGTTTTATAGTCTGGGTGTTGTCCCCTTGTGCTTTTGGCTTGCCCTCTGGGGAGGGGCCTGCCACACTGTTTTTCAATCCTTTCTACCTGGGCTGCGTCTCTCCACCCCCTTCCTAGGGACTGGGCTCCATGGCAACCAGGTTTTCAGGCTTTAGTTCTCTGGAGGGTTTGTTCTTTTGTGGCTTTTTGCAGCTTTTCAGGAAGTCAGGACATAGCAAGATGTCTGCGCCCAGACCTCCTTCCCAGAGAGAGCCCTTGGCTAGCAGCCCTCTGGATGGTACGAGGCCCACAGCCTCTCCCTGTATCTTCTCCCTGGCTGCCTGTCACAACTGAGTGTACCTGCAGCCGCTGGTCTGATTGGTGCCCGAGGCCCAGTGTCGTTTTGCTCCTGCACCACAGAAACCGCAACTGATTTTGGGTCGTGTGACCTTGTCTCTGCCCAGAGAGTCTGTGGTGCACTCCCACGCAGGAGGGACTGAGGTCTCTCAGCCCTGCTCATCATGCTCAAGTTGCAAAATCGGCTTCCCTGGGGGGTTCAAGGCTGGCGCAAGAGGTGGAGAAAAGCGGTAGAGAAAAGCAGCATAGGAAAAAAAAGCGGCAGAAAAAGAAATGGCAGTTTTAAATAGACTCGGCTCCACAGCGTTCCTTCAAGTGGCACTGGGGCACCCTTTCTCTATGCAGATCTATATCCCCGTTTCCCTGGCTGCCCCTCAGGCTCTCCGTTTTTGCCTGCTTTTAATCAGACCATAATCTGCTGTGTTCCCCAAACACAGAGCACTTTCGTGCTAGAGTATTGCTTTGGGTCGCCTCTGCAGGCTTCCTCCCCATGTCCCTTGTCTTTGGATATCCCTCTGATAGCTCCCACTCCACTCTACCTCTTTGTTGATGCTCTTCTTCCTCCGTAGAGATCCATAAGTGTGAAATATTACATTTCAGGCTGATTTCATGTGTGCTAACGTGCTCTTGTAGTGTTTTTTGCAGGAATTGAGCTCACATCAGGGGACTCCCTGAAATGGGGTCACCTGGCCTTCTGCCATCTTCCAACCTCCTGCCTTTATTTTTAACATTTTCACCTGATAATGAATTATAATTTCACAGATTTTTCTTTCACACTTTACAAGTGCTGTTCCATTGTGTTCTTCTCTTAGACATAAAAATCATGTACTGCTTACTTTCTTAAATGCTAAAAGGATTTCTTTCTACAATTTGTCCAGTTTTATAGTTTTACCAAAAAGGTTAGGTTGATAAGAAATACATTGTTGTAGTCGAATGCCTAAATAAGACCTTACTGACAGCAAATATTATATTTCATCTTAGTGGATTTATATTCATTTTCTCTGATTAAAAACTCTAGTATATACAATACTAAGCTTGGCTTAGTAGTAATATTGGAGCAATGCTGTCAAAAGTATTTCTATTGCCTATGTCAACAATATGATTATATTTTGTTCTGTAGTGCTCAATGTTGAACAGTTATAACCTTTGATAATTATTAGCTACTAAAGAACAGTTAGATTTTTAAGTATTGTTCAATTGTTATCATCAATAGAATGATACCAGTATGTGTACTTTCTAGAAAATATTATAAGTAATAGGAAGAGCATATCTAGGTGATTTAATTTTTTGTAGAGTGAGCCCTTTTGGGCATAATTATCATGTAATAGTATATTATTATAGTTATCACTACAATACATATTACTTCCAAGAGTCCTAACAAGTGCTTGAGTTAAACTTGTGGTAACTGGTTCCTGATGATTTTGAAAACAATAAAAATTAATAAGTGTATTATACTTGTTAATGTTCTGCAAATTATGATCTTGAGCTCAACTAAGTTAATACTATTTATTTGGATATTGGAAACTATATTGAGTTTTGTTAGTGCATAGAATATTTGCTGAATATTATATTGAGTAAGAAACATGGAAATTACATGCTGGAGTTGAAAATTATCAGTGCTTGCACATTTTGAAAAAAAACTCTCCAGAGATAAAAGCAGCATTGATTATAGTATTAATATTTTAGATATTATTTATTTTCAGGAGAAATCTTACTGGCAATTTATTTGAGCTAAATAATTGATGGTCCCGGTTGTATCAGCTTCTCCAGAATATTATAGGCTTGTTTGTTTTCTTTTATTTGTATTTGTTTGTATTTCCAAGCATACAGCATCTTCCTTTTATAATGAATTGTTCACAATTCACTAAAAAAGTCAAATTCCCTCAATTCTGTGAAATTCTGTTAAATTTCTCCTATTATTGTTTATATCTACTTGCTACCATTGACTACCAATGGCCCATTCAATGTTTTGCTCAAGTATCACTCCCTCCATGGAGTGTTCCAGTTTTTGAGGCAGAATTCATAGTCCTTACTTTTTGCCAGCAAAGCAATTATGACATGTTTATACTTTTAAAAATATTTCTGTCTCTCTTTAAAGCCATAACGTTTAGAGGTCTGGGGAAAAGTACCTGTAGAGTATAACTTAGATGCTCGAGTCTATGTAAGTATTCAGTATATAGCCATGATCTTGTTAACTTATATATTTCAGCAAGCTTGTTTTCCCATATGAGATGAAAGCTAACTCCCATGACCTCTTATAGAGTTGTTGCTAAGAGTATATGGCTTATATATGTACCACATCTTCTTTATCCATTCATCTGTTGATGGGCACCTTGGCTCTTTCCACAGTTTGGCAATTGTGGCCATTGCTGCGATGAACAATGGAATACTATGCCTCCATCAGAAAGGATAAATATCCAACTTTTGTAGCAACATGGACTGGACTGGAAGAGATTATGCTGAGTGAAATAAGCCAAGAAGAGAAAGTCAAGTATCGCATGGTTTCACTTACTTGTGGTGCATGAGGGGTAACCTGGAGGACAGTGGGAGAAGGAAAGTAAATGGGAACTAGGGTAATCCAGGGAGAGAAATGAAACAACAGAGACTTTGG
>PITA01024901.1:0-25407 GCA_004023965.1 Spilogale gracilis
GAAAGAAGTTGCTGTGGCCGATGTCAAAGAGGTTACTGCCTATGTTCTCTTCCAGGATTTTGATGGATTCCTGCCTCACGTTGAGGTCTTTCATCCATTTCGAGTTTGCCTTTGTGTGTGGTGTAAGAGAATGGTCTAGTTTCATTCTTCTATATGTAGCTGTCCAATTTTCTCAGCACCATTTATTGAAGAGACTGTCTTTTTTCCACTGAATATGTTTTCCTGCTTTGTCAAAGATGATTTGACCATAGATTTGTGGGTCCATATGTGGGCTCTCCACTCTGTTCCATTGGTCTATTTCTCTGTTTTTGTGCCAGCACCATGCTGTCTTGGTAATCACAGCTTGGTAGTAAAGCCTGAAGTCAGGTAATGAGATGCCCCCAGCTTTGCTTTTCTTCTTCAGCCATTCCTTAGCGATTCAGGGTCTTTTTTGGTTTCATATAAATTTTAGGATTGTTTGTTCCAACGTTTTGAAGAATGTTGGTGGAATTTTGATCGGAATAGCATTGAAAGTATAGATTGCTCTGGGCAGTATAGACATTTTGACAATGTTTATTCTTCCGATCCATGAGCATGGAATGCTCTTCCATCTTTTTATATCTTCTTCAATTTCTTTCATGAGTGTTCTGTAGTCCCTCAAGTACAGATCCTTGACTTCCTTGGTTAGGTTTATTCCTAAGTATCTTAAATTTTGGGGTGCTATAGTAAACAGAATCAATTCTCTGATTTCCCTTTCTATTTTTTTGTTGTTAGTGTATAAGAATGCAACTTATTTCTGTGCATTGATTTTTTATCCTGCTGCATTACCAAATTGTTGTATGAGTTCTGGTAGTTTGGGGGTAGAGTCTTTTGGGTTTTTCACATAGAGTATCATGTCATCTTCAAAGAGAGAGAGTTTGACTTCCTCTTTCCCAAGCTGGATACCTTTTATTCTTTCTGTTGCCTGATTGCTGTTGCTAGGACTTCTAACACTATGTCGAACGGTAGTGGTGAGAGTGGGCATCCCTGCCTTGTTCCTGATCTCAGAGGAAAGGCTGTCAGTTTTTCCCCATTGAGGATGATATTCGCTGTGGGTTTTTCATAGATAGATTTTATGAGGTTGAGAAATGTTCCCTCTCTCCCTGTACTTTGGAGACTTTTGATCAGGAACGGGTGTTGTATTTTGTCAAATGCCTTTTCTGCATCAATTGAGAGTACCATGTGGTTTTTCTCTCTTCTCTTATTGATTTGTTCTATCACGTTGATTGTTTTCCGAGTGTTGAACCACCCCTGCATCCCTGGGATAAAACCCACCTGGTCATGGTGGATAATCTTTTTAATGTATTCTTGGATCCTGTTAGCAAGGATCTTGTTGAGAATCTTGGCATCTGTATTCATCAGCGATATTGGTCTGAAGTTCTCCTTTTTGATGGGGTCTTTGTCTGGTTAGAGTGATGCTGGCTTCATAGGAAGAGTCTGGAAGTTTTCCTTCCGTTTCTATTTTTTGAAAGAGCTTCAGGAGAATAGGTGTTATTTCTTCTTTGAATGTTTGGTAGAATTCCCCAGGGAATCCATCTGGGCCTGGACTCTTGTTTTTGTGGAGGTTTTTGATCACCGCTTCAATCTCATTACTAGATATAGGTCTATTCAGATTGTCAATGTCTTCCTGTTTCAGTCTTGGTAGTTTATAGGTTTTTAGGAATGTATCCATCTCTTCTAGGTTGTTAAACATATTGGCATATAATTGTTGATAGTAATTTTTGATGATTGCTTCTATTTCCTCGGTGTTAGTCGTGATCTCTCCCCTTTCATTCATGATTTTATTAATTTGGGTCTTCTCCCTTTTCTTTTGGATTAGTTTGGCCAATGGTTTATCGATCTTATTGACTCTTTCAAAGAACCAGCTTCTCGTTTCGTTGATGCGTTCTACTGTATCTCTAGTTTCTGATTCATTCATCTCTGCTCTAATCCTTATTATTTCCCGCCTTGTGTGGGGGGTTGGTTTCATTTTTTGTTGATTTTCCAGTTCTTTAAGGTGTAATGAGAGTTGGTGTATTCGGGATTTTTCAATTTTTTTGAGTGAGGCTTGGATGGCTATGAATTTCCCCCTTAGGACTGCCTTTGCTGTATCCCATAGGTTTTGGATCGATGTATCTTCATTCTCATTGGTTTCCATGAAGTGTTGCAGTTCTTCTTTGATTTCTTGGTTGATCCACATATTCTTGAGCAGGATCGTCTTTAGCTTCCAAGTGTTTGATTTTCTCCTGAACTTTTTATGGTGGTTGAGTTCCAGTTTCACGGCATTGTGGTCAGAGCATATGCAGGGAATAATCTCAATCTTCTGGTATCAGTTGAGCCCTGATTTGTGACCTAGTATATATTCTATTCTGGAGAAAGTTCCATGTGCACTAGAGAAGAATGAGTATTCTGCTGTTTTAGGGTGAAATGTTCTGAATATATCTATGAGATCCATCTGGTCCAATGTGTCATTCAAGGCTCTTGATTCTTTGTTGATTTTCTGTTTAGATTATCTGTCCATTGCTGAGAGTGGTGTGTTAAGATCTCCTACAATTAATGTATTTCCATCAATATGATTCTTTATTTTGTTTAACAGTTGGCTTATGTAGTTGGCTGCTCCCATGTTGGGGGCATAAATATTTACAATTGTTAGATCTTCTTGATGTATAGACCCTTTAAGAATGATGTAGTGTCCTTCTGTGTCTCTGACCACAGTCTTTAGACTAAAATCCAATTTGTCTGATATGAGAATTGCTACCTTGGCTTTCTTTTGGGGACCATTGGCATGAAAGATGGTCTTCCATCCCCTCACTTTCAATCTGGAAGTGTCTTTTGATTCCAGATGAGTCTCTTGTAAACAGCATATGGATGGGTCCTGTCGTTTTATCCAGTCTGCAACCCTGTGTCTTTTTATTGGAGGATTTAGGCCATTCACATTGAGAGTGATTATTGATAGATACGTTTATATTGACATCCTGTTGCCCATGGAGTTCATGTTTCCATAGATTACCTCTGTAAATTTCTGTTTTGTGTCGCTCTTGGGTTCATTTCTCCTCTATAGAACCCCTCTTAGCATTTCTTGTAGTTTTGGCTTGGTGGTTGCATAATCTTTTAGACCTTGGCGGTCTTTGAAGCTCTTTATTTCTCCTTCCATTTTGAAAGTCAACCTTGCTGGATACATTATCCTTGGTTGCATATTTTTGTCATGTAACTTCCTGAATAAGTCTTGCCAGCCCTTTCTGGCTTGCCAGGTTTCTGTGGAAAGGTCTGACGTTATTCTGATGGTCCTCCCTCTATAGGTAAGGGATCGCTTTCTCTTAGCTGCCCTTAAGACATATTCTTTGGTTTTAGGATTCGAGAATTTTACTATTATGTGCCTGGAGGTTTTTCTGGCCTCATTGATCTTCGGGGGGTGTCCTCTCTACTTCTAGGACATGAACATTTGTTTCACTCCCCAGATTTGGGAAATTTTCATCCATGATTTCTTCAAAAATATCTTCTAGGCTCCTCTCTCTCTCAATTCCTTCAGGGATTCCAGTAATTCTGATATTGGAGCATTTTATGGCATCATTTATTTCCCTTATTCTGTTTTCTTGGGATTTTAGCTGTTTGCTCCAAGACTTCTCTTGCTCCTCCTTCTTAATCCATCTGTCTTCTAAGTCACTGATAGGATCTTCAGCTTCACTTACTCTGGCTGTTAGCATATTTAAATTAGATTGCATCTCATCTAAAGCCTTTCTAACCTCAGCTTTCACTTCTGTTACTATGGCTTCCACTTTGAGACTAATGTTATTTTCTAAATTGACCATTGCTTGGACTATTGCTGCCCTGAATTCCATATCTGTCATATTGTTTATGTTCATTTCCAGGAATTCTGTGACCGAGGTTGCAGTCTCAGGGTTCTTCTTCTGTTGGGTGTTCCTTCTCTGAGTCATTGTGGCGAGGAGTGGTTGAGGGGGTGTATGGCTAGATATATCAGCCACTATCTAGGTGCATTGGTCGTTGGAAGGTTTTGGAGCAACCAGAATTCACCACCAAAAAGGGAGGAGAAAGAAAAAAGAAAACGGAAGATAGGAAGCAAGAAAAGAAACCCCTGCCAGAGCGGGGCCCGGTGGTAGGATTTATATGGTACAAAACTGTTACAGGGTAAAGAAAAGGGTTATCAAGGGTAAATGTAGAGATCAAAAAGCGAAGCCCAACCTATATGACCCCCAAGACCAGTATAACATAAGTAATTCTTAACATCTTTCAAAGAATCAACACCAGGCAGACCTGAATCTTTTATCATAATACTATCAAGTTAAAGTTTATAGAAAGGAGCACCTGGGTGGCTCAGTCAGTTAAGCATCTGCCTTCATCTCAGTTCCTGATCCCAGGGTCCTGGGATCAAGCCCCAAATCAGGTTCCCTGCTCAGTGGGGAGTCTGCTTCTCTCTCTGCCTCTGCTACTCCTCCTGCTTGTGTTCTCTCTCCTCTCTCTCTCAAATAAATAAGTAAAAACCTTTTATAAAAAAGTTTGTAGAGAGTTTTTTTTTCTAATTCTCATACATTCTAAAATGTATTCTAAAATTTGCATTTCAATGAAAAGTTTGTAGAAATTTAAAAATACTTAGAACTAAACGTGTGGTGTGAAAGCCTACATGTACTTCAATGGAAATGTATATATGTGAAAAGAAAACCAAAAATTAAATATCTAACTTTCCAACATGAGAAGTTAGAAAATGAATGGAATAAATCCAGAGAAAGTAGAATAGATAAGAACAGAAATCAAAGATCCTGAAATAAATATAAAATAAAGAAGAAAAGGCCAGAAGTTGGTTCTTTCAAAAGACTTATAACTGGACAATACTCGAGTTAACTTGATTAAGCAAGAGAAAATTATATACTTCTATATCTTCTTCGGAAAGATATCTGTTCAAGTTCTTTGCCCATTTTTTTTCAGAAGCCAGTATAATGTTTATTGTCTGTAAATGTTACTTTATTAAATAACATAAAAGAATTTTTACATTAAATGTCATTAATTACAAATCCTCTATGTAGCATGCTATATGCATGTTATAGAGTATATACTTAAAAGGCATTTATATAATTGTTATAAACCTCAAGTATTATTTGTCATGTAAATGGTATATGTATCTTAGTATACTGTTTCAAAAGCGTAGTTTAACAGTGCCAAAATGTGATGATAATGTGTCTAAGTTAAATTTAAATATGTGAAACAGAAAATTATGGGCAGAGTCTAGCCTTTCTTCTTAGAAATTTGGAACTTTTGGGGCACCTGGGTGACTCAGTTGGTTAAACCACTGCCTTCGGCTCAGGTCATGATCCCGGACACCCAGGATCGAGTCCCACATCAGACTCCCTGCTTGTTGGGAAGCCTGCTTCTCCCTCTCTCACTCCCCCTGCTTGTGTTCCCTCTCTGTATGTGTTTCTCTGTCAAATAAATAAAATCTTTAAAAAAAAAAAAAAGAAAAGAAAGAAATTTGGAACTTTTTAAATTGTCTAAACAATTTAATTTTTTAATGCTCATGAAGAAGTAAACTCAAAATCATCTATGATATTATCTACTTGTAATTAAATTTTTCCTACATCTCACTGTTTACAATGGTTTCTACTACAAAATCTCCCTAGAAATATATTCTCTTAGGTCTTTGCCCATTTTTTAATCTGATATTTGGTCTTTTGCTCTTGAAGTGTTTGAGTCCCTTATATATTTTATAAATTAACCTCTTATGAGCTACGTGGTTTACAAGTATTTTCTCCCATTCCACAGGTTGTCTTGTGACTCTGTCAGTTGTTACCTTTGCTGTGTAGAAGCTTTTAGTTTGAGGTAGTTCCACTTGTTTATTTTTTGTTTTGTTACTTGTATGCTATTGATATTATGCCAAGAAACCATTGCCACATCAATGTCAAGGAGTTTTTCCCCATGTCTTCTCCTAGAAATTTTACAGTTTCAGATGGACATTTAAGCTTTTAAGAGTTGTGAGTTGATTTTTGTGTATCGTGTACATTAGGGATCCATTTATTGTTTACCTTAAAAATTGTTTATTGTTAACCTTAAAAATAAAGATACCATTTATTTTACCAGCAAAAAGATGGATTTATTTAGGAATAGCAGAGAATTACAAACAGGGACAGGCACTATATAACAAAGCTATAGGAAAGTCTGGAGAACAAAAGAGAGGAATACTTTTCTTCAGAGGAAAATAGGGGGAGTTGGAAAGGGTTGTTATAAATGAAAAGTCTAGGGTGCCTGGGTGGCTCAACTGTTAAGCATCTGCCTTTGACTCAGGTTGTGATCTTGGGGTCCTGGAATCCAACTGCACATCTGGCTCACCGTTCATCAGGAAACCTGCTTCTCCCTCTCCCTTTCCCCTGGTTTCTGTTCCCTCTCTTGCTGTCTCTCTCTCTCTTTCAAGAAAATAAATAAAATATTTAAATAAATAAATAACAACAAAAAAAGTCCATTGGAATAAACTGGAAGTTCACACCGTAGTGCTTTCTCATTGGCTGAGTTGTGACAGTCCTTATAGGCTGGGTTGTTGCCAGGGGAGAAAGAAACCTTCCTTCCCTTTGCTGGTATAATAAAATACTATCCAGTGTGAGGTCCTCCTCTTTCTGCTGTATTTGTAATTGGCAACAAGTAGTAGGACAGGAGAGCTCTACCTACTGGCTTTATCACTCCATTTTAGTGAGGTTTTCCTGCATTAATTTTCACATTTTGCATGTATTCATCCAGTTTTCCCAACGCCATTTGTTAAAGAGCTATCCTTTCCCCATTGTGTATTCTTGACACTCTTGTCAAGGATCAATTGACCATACACACACGTGTTTAGCCTTGGCTCTATAGTCTGTTCCACTGGTCTGTATACCTGTCTTTATGCCAATACCATACTGTTTTAATTATTACAGCCTTGTAGTATTTGAAATCAGTAATTTGAAATTAGGAAGTGTGATGCCTCTAACTTTCTTTTTCTTTCTCAAGATCATATAAATGTTTAACAGGAATATGAAAATATGCTCAACATCATTAATTATCAGGGAAATGCAAATCAAAACTATAATGAGTTATCACCTCACACCTATTAGGATGGCTATTATCAAAAAAAGAAAAACAGATAAGTCTTGATGAGGATGTGGAGAAATTGGAACCCCTTGTCACTATTAGTAGGAATGTAAATTGATGCATTCCTTATGCAAAAACAGTATAGCAGTTCTTCAAAAAATTAAGAGTAGAATTACCATATTAGTATCTCAAAGAGACATCTGCACTCCCACATTTATTGTAGCATTATTCACAATAGCCAAAATATGGAAATTACCCAAGTGTCCACCAACAGATGAGTAGGAAAGGAAAATCTTATATTCATATTCACTGGAATATTATTTAGCTTTGAAAAGGAAGGAAATCCTGCCATTTGTGACAACATGAATGAAACCAGAGGACATTATGCTAAGTGAAATAGTCATTCACAGGACAAATACTACAGGACTACCCTTGTATGAAGTATCTAATATAGCCAGTACTATACAATAATGAGAATACGACAGTGATTACCAGGGGCTTAGAAATAGAGAGTTGTTTTCCATTGGGTATAAAATTTCAGTTCCTTTAGATGAATAAGTTCTAGATATCCACTGTACAGCATAGTGCCTATAGTTAACAATATGTATGTACACTTCAAAATTTGTTAAAAGTGTAGATGTGTTAAGTGTTTTACTACATACACAAAAAAGAGTAAAGTAAAACTAAGGGATACAAGGAAACTTTGGGAGGTGTTTCATATTGTCTATTACTTTAATTATAGTGAAATATCACGAGTGTTTGTATATATCCAAACTCATAAAATTGTATACATTATGTGCAATTCTTTGTATATCAATTATACCTCAATAATATACATTATACACAGAGAGAGGAACAAAGAGAGAGACAGAGAGAGAGAAAAAAATCAAGTAAGGATATATCAATATGGTATAGATATATGATTTTTTAAGACTTTATTTATTTGACAAAGAAAGAGAGAGAGAACACAAGCAGATAGAGGCAGAGAGAGAAGCAGGCTCCGTGCTGAGCAGAGATTCCCAGATGTAGGACTCAACCCCAGGACCCTGGGATCATGACCTGAGTCAAAGGCAGACACTTAACCAACTAAGCCACCAGGTGCCCCTAGATATATAATTTTTAAAAAATAATGAAATTACTATTAAAAAAACTATATGCAAAGAATTTTAAAACTGTAAATGAGATAGACAAATTCTTTAAAAAATATATTCATAATTTTTTCTTGAGTGAGCTCTAATAAGTTATACACATTTTTAAAGAAGAATATATGTAAACTTTAAAAAAGAGCAAAAATTAAACAACATTGTGGATATGTATTTTATTTTTAAGTATTTTTTAAATGTATATAGTTTTATGAGGAAAGAGAGAGAACATGAGCAGGGGGAGGGGCAGAGGGAGAGGGAGAAGCAGGCTCAGCAGGGAGTCTGATGCTGGAATGGATCCAGAAGGTTTGGAAGAGTAGATGCAATGATAGGTAGGCTCACAGGTATTTATTTTATTATTCTTTTAACTCAAATATATATTACATATTTTGTAAATATGTAATATTTCATCACAAAAGGAAATAATCATTTAGATCAGTAGATAACATTTTTATCTTTCAGATTTTCAAAAATTTAAATTAATTATATATCCTCTGTTTGCAAAGATGGGAGAAACTTATGCTCTAATTCACTGTTGGTGATGGAACTTTAAATCAACCAATCATTTTAGACACTTTGCCATATTTAATCAAGTTTTACAAATACATTTTGACATAGCAATTTCATTTCTATTATTATTATTATAAGTGACAAAGCCATGTGTATATAAAAAGGTACATCAATATCTTTCATAGCAGAGTTGTTGAAAACTAAAATTGGAAATAACTTTTGGGGGGGCAGAGAGAAACACAACTAGATAGGGAACACAAGCAGGCGAATGAGAGAGAGAGAGAAGCAGGCTTCCTGCTGAGCACAATCCCGAGGCAGGCTCCATCCTGGAGTCTGCAGGGCTCAATCCTGGGGACCTGAGCCAAAGGCAGACACTTAAGGACTGAGTCACCCAGGCGCCCAAAAATTGGAAATAACTTAAATGTCAGCAGTGAAGTGTTGACTAAAGCAATATGGTTATATCCATGCAATAGATTACCATATACTGACCCAGAACTACATGGTAGAAATAGATTTATCACCATAAAAAGACTTACACATCACATTGTTAAATGGATTGTAGAACAATGTCATCCTATTTTGTATGATTTTTTTCAAATATATAAAGGAAAATCCTAAAAGAAAGATAACAAAATTTTGACAATTTGAATGAAATGATTGTCAGTGACTTTTTTTTCTTTTCTTCTCTTCCTTGTGCTTATGTATATATAACCTACAAATGTACTTTAGATTGCACAAGTTTGTTTTCCTGGATAAGTTTAATGTTTGTGTTAATTCTACTAGGTTTTTCCTGTTTCTTTCCATTCTTTGTGATTCAGAAAAAAAGAGTTGTTTCTCTCCCTCTCAGCTTTTATTTTTTATAGATTTTATTTATTTATTCCAGAGAGAAACACAGCAAGAGAGGGAACACAAGCAGAGGGAGTGAGAGAGGGAGAAGCAGGCCACTAAGCAGTGAGCCTGATGTGGGGCTTGATTCCAGGACGCTAGGATCGTGACCTGTGAAGGCAGAGGCTTAACGACTGAGCCACCAGCACCCCTCCCTCTCAGCTTTTATTTACCACTTGCTCTTTGGATAAAAACAATTATTGACTTCCCCCTGTAGGTGTAGCATCTGTCTAAGTACAAAGATCAAAAAATTATGTTTCCTGCTGTATAGACCTTCTTTCTGTGTGGACAAAAACAAAAAATAATTAATAAAACAAAACAATCATTCAAATGGAGATAGTCAACAAAGCATATGATAGAGAATGATTGGTGTAGAAAGACAAGAAGGGACTTTATATAGGAATTTTTTTTCCTTGGGGTTGACACTTCAGCTGAAAGGCCAGTGTACAGATCCCAGACCATGAGCTTGGTGTATTCAACCAACAGAAAGTCCAAAATGACTAAGAAGAACAAAAAAGGGTCAATGAAGTTGGCAGAGCCAACTCTTGTCAGGTTTTACCAACCTGGTTAGGCAATGAGGTGGAGTAGGTATTCAACCTCCATCATGCTATGTTGTCAACCTGCCCAAAGCCTCTAGACTTTTCCATGAGCTTATCTTCTCTCCAGGGCATGCACTTACCTCAGAAGACTGGTAAGCATGGGGTCAAGCTCTATTTCATAACATTCAGAAATTCATTAATTCCCTCTACTCAAACCCTATTGTTGAGTCTGCCTACCCTACCACACTCCTTACTTCCTTGCAGTGATTTTTTTTTTTTGGCCTCAGAGATGAATTGTCCCTTCCTACAATTAAATTGTATATTTCTGTTTTTTTAAAGATTCATTTATTCATTTATTTTAGAGAGAGAGCACACATGCTCTCGTGGGGGAGGGGCAGAGGGAGAGAATCTCAAGCAGACTTCCTGCTGCCTGCAGAGCCTGACACCCAGCTCAGTCCCAGGACCCATGAGATCATGACCTGAGTTAAAATCACAAATGGAATACTTCACCGCCTGAGCCACTCATGCTCCCCACATTATATATTTTAACATAGTTTTCTACAGTTCCAAGCACAGGATTTAGAACATAGTAAGTATTCAATACCTTTTTTGATTAATTGAATTTATATTTCTGTAATTTTTATGACCTAATCAGCTTGGTAACTTCTTCCAGCACATAAAAAAGCACCTTAGATAACCAAAGCAAGCTTATTAGAATGATTGCATAGCTCATAAGAAGGCAATTTGGATACAAAAGAAAGTGTAGAAAGTAAATTGAATTGTGGCATTTTGAAATCTTTACACTCAAGGAATTTTATCATTTAAAATACTTCAGTCCTGGCATGTTGGAGTGGCTCAGGTGGTTAAGCATCTGCCTTTGGCTGAGTTCATGATCTCAGAGTCCTGGGATTGAGCCCCACATCAGGCTTCCTGATCAGCAAGTGGGGAGCCTGCTTCTCCCTCTCCCTCTGCCTCTGCCCCCACCGGTGCATTCTCTCTCTCATGCTCCCTCTCTCTGTCAAATAAATAAATAATATGTTTTAAATAAATAAATAAAATTATTCAGTTCTATTAGGAATAAAGTATATTCTTGTTCAAGATTTGATGAATGGACTTAGAAAGGAAGAGAAATAATTTGTAGACAGCATGGAAGAAGGTCATTGAAACTGAGAAGTGGTTTTAAGATTTTATTTCTTTTTATTGAACAGTCATTTATATGACATTATAGATCAAGAATTGTTTAAGTAATTTACAAATATTAATTTGGTCAATCCTTATAATCTTATGAGGAAGGTACCTTTACCTTAAGGAACTGCCATTTCAGTTAAGTCAAAAACAAGTACCAGAAATTTCAAATGGTTCAACCTACCTCTGTTTTACAGATGACAGAATTTAGTCATGAATAGATTAAGTAATTTGTGTGTTTGTAAAATGCAAAGCTAAGTTTTGAAGTCAAGCAGTCTGGCTCAAGAGTGTGTACTTGCAACCATGACACTATAAAAGGAAAGCGTTTACCTAACTCTGAGGTATCGTTGCTGATTTCAATATAATTAGAGGAAAAATTAGCACTACTTGGGACAGAATCAATAAATAGGTCATTGTCTTTGACTATTACCAGGCCCCATTATTTAAATCCCCCGACATTAGGAGAAGGAAGGGGAAAATGAAGGGGGGAAAATCAGAGGGGCAGATGAACCATGAGAGACTATGGACTCCTGGGAATCAAACTGAAGGTTTTAGAGGGGAGGTGGTGGAGGGATGGGTGAGCCTGGTGATGGGTATTAAGGAGGGCAAGTATTACATGGAGCACTGGGTGTTATACATAAACAATTAATCATGGACTATTACATCAAAAACTAATGATGTACTGTATGGTGACTAACATAACATAATTTTTAAAAATTATTTTAAAAAAATCCCCGAACGATACAGGAATCCAGCTTTTGAAAGAACTGGAGTAATAGAAGACTTAATCCATGCTTTAGTTGAAAAGCTTAAGAAGGGTGCCTGGGTGGCTCAGTGGGTTAAAGCCTCTGCCTTCTGCTCAGGTCATGATCTCAGGGTCTTGGGATTAAGGCCCACATCGGGCTCTCTGCTCAGCAGAGAGCCTACTTCCTCCTCTCTCTCTGCCTGCCTCTCTGCCTACTTGTGACCTCTCTCTGTCAAATAAATAAATAATTTTTTTTATTTTTTTAAAAGATTTTTATTTATTTGACAGAGAGAAACACAGCCAGAGAGGGAACACAAGCAGGGGGAGTGAGAGAGGGAGAAGCAGGCTTCCCGCCAGGCAGGGAGCCCAATGTGGAACTCATCCCAGGTCTCCGGGATCATGACCTGAGCCAAAGGCAGTCACCTAACCAACTGAGCCACCCAGGCGCCCCATAAATAAAATCTTTTAAACAAAGAAAAGAAAAGCTTAAGAAGCTATAACCCAGTTATCCAATTTCAGGCTGATGTGATAAAACACACACACACACACACACACACACACACGCACACACACACCCCACACAAAGATAATTCAAAATAACTTTAGTTCTTTGCTTTCATTTATTAAAGGGCAATATATATTGAAAGGTAAGAGACAGACAATATCTTTTTAAAATCCTCTTTTTGTCTTTTATCTATTTTCTTCACATACCATGGCTACTCCCACACATCTCACAATAGAACCTCAAACGAAAAAATAAACTATCCCTAACAATTGCAATTTTTAAAATATTTCCGAAGCATCTTTCTTCAGATTCTGCATTATAAACCCAAAAATCAATCTGACAAGGAAGGATTTTCCTCGGAACACAGAGTAGGAAAAGAGATAGAAAGGCCTATCCAAAATCCTCCTTATCAAGGAGAGGTGAGAAAATGTAGAAACAACTGTATATTAATACTTCTTATTCCATCACATTATATAAGAAAGAACACCATATCCTCCTTGATTTGGGCAGAAAACTCATTAAGAAAATACTGGAATTAATAATTAAACTAATAAGTACAGCATCCATAGTGCTGTGCTTTGTTGGAGTTATGTCTGCAGTAGAGGCAGGGAATGTTAGAGATGCTTGTCTTTCTTGATATCAAAATCACTTAAAACAGCTTTCTGGAGCTCAACACCTGACTGAATATCCTCCTCATTGACACTTTCATCTCTTTATTCCTGAAAGTATAGATAGCAGGGTTCAGAAATGGGGTAATAATTACATCAAAAATGGCAAGAAACTTATCCACTGGAACTGTGGGAAATGGCCATGAGTACACAAAAATACATGGACCAAAAAATAAGACCACAACTGTGATGTGAGCTGACAGAGTAGAGAGGGCCTTGGACAAGCCACCTGAAGAACGTTGCCAAACAATGACCAAGATGAAGATATAGGAAATAACCAAAATGGAAAAAGTTCCCAGAGAGATGAAACCACTATTGGCAGTGACCATGAGCTCCAATCTGTAAGTGTCTGTGCAGGCAAGCCTAATAAATCGAGGAAGATCACAGTAAAAGCTGTCCACTTCATTGGGGCCACAAAATGGCAGGTTTACTACAAATACAAGTTGGATCAACGAGTGAATGATCCCAATGGTCCAAGCAACCACCAAGAGTAAAACACAAGTTCTGAAGTTCATGATGGCCAGGTAATGGAGAGGCCTGCATATAGCAATATAACGGTCAAGGGCCATGGCAATGAGCAGAACCATCTCAGTTCCTCCAATAACATGAATGAAGAACATCTGAGCAATGCAGCCTTTGAAAGAGATTACTTTTCTCTCCTTGAAAAGATCAGAAATCATCTTGGGAGCTGCAATGGAGGAAACCCACATGTCAATAAAGGAGAGGTTGGCCAGCAGGAAGTACATGGGGGAGTGTAGATGGGAGTCAGAGATCACTGTGAGAACAATGAGGAGGTTTCCTAAAATACCTGTTACATAAAACACAGAGAAAACTAGAAATAGGACAAGCTGCATCTCCAAAGAACTGGTGAGTCCCACCAACACAATCTCAGACACCACCGAATTATTTCCTCCCCCCATGGTTTCAGTCACTCTGGATTCCAAATTTGCCTGAAAGAACAGGAAAAAATAAGAAATTGGGATTACTGGCCATATCAGTCAAGGTTCCATTAGAGAAGCAGAACCACTAGGGGATGATATACTGAGGGATCGTTAGTGATTTGACCTTACACAATCATGGAAACTTATTCAGCAGTCTCTGCAAGTCTGTTGGTTTTGCATCTGATGCTGTAGCCTGACATCCACAGGACAGACAGCCAGGAAGGGAAGATGGGTGTAAAATGGAGGAAAACAAAAATAAACTGGAACCCACAAGCGAAAGCTAAAGGACAGATTAAAATTAGTGGTAGTGTCCATTGCCTCTAACTTTGATGGTGTAGACGTACTGCAGAAACCAAGGCCATCCACCACAGCTGAACACACAGTGGGCCCACAAGTCAGAGAAGGTCAAGAAGGATCCCAACGGAGGTGTGGCCATTGCAGTCCTGGCCACTGCCTCCACCAATGAGATAAGCCAGCAGAGAAATGACAACGTGTATGAGCTACAAATATGGCTGCTATTTCACTTTAACCTAGCCATATTGCAAAAGAATCTCCCGTCTGATGTATTATAGTTGGAAACATACAGAAAAAGGAATTCTAGAGTATGTAACTCAATCTAGCCAAACTGACACAGTACAAAGCCACCATATTGTCTATTTAAAAGAATATAGGGGCGCCTGAATGGCTCAATCAAATAAGTGTTGAACTCTTGGTTTTGGCTCAGGCCATAATCTCAGGGCCATGAGCTGGAGCCCTGTGTCCAGCTCAGCCCTTGTCAAGGAGTCTGCTTCTCCTCTCCCTGTCCCTCTGCTCCTCCCCCTGCTTAAAAGCATTCTCTCGCTCGTTCTCTCTCAAATAAACAAATAAATCTTTTAAAAGATAGATTTTGAGGGATACCTGGTGGCTCAGTCAATTAAACATCTGTCTTCAGCTCAGGTCATTCTCCCAGGGTCCTGGGATCAAGCCCCACATCGGGCTCCCTGCTCAACAGGAAACCTGCATCTCCCCTTGCCTGCCACTCACCTGCTTGTGCTTATTCCCTCTCTCTGACAAATAAATAAATTAAATATTATAAATAAATAAATAAATAAATAAATAAATAAATAATAGATTTAAAAATGTTCAAATTTTGAAAATTAACTATCACCTCTATTCATTTGGTCAAACCATTATTACAGTGGAACTTAAGTAGACTTGAAAAAGGCTCTAAATCTATTGGTCTTAATCTCATTTCATTTTCCACCAACTTCCCTTGTTATTACTGAATCTGTTTAAAATTTCATCATGGGTTCTCCTCTGATATCAGGAAGCTACTTCAAGAAAGAAATAGAAAAAACCTAAGCCTGGTGGTGGGTACTGAGGGCACCTATTGCATGGAGCACTGGGTGTGGGGCATGGGCAATGAATCTTGGAACACTGAAAAAATAAAATAAATTTAAAGTTAAAAAATATATAAATAAATTGAGTTTTGGAGTGAAAGGAAAACAAAGTTACTAAGTATTATATGGCAATAAATTGTTGCTTCTACTAGCTAGCCCACAGGGACTTCAAAATGCCTAAAAACACAAAAAGAAAAAAAGTGGCAGAACTACAAGTAGAAATAGAGAAATTCTGTATACTGTGGAAATAGTGGGAGAGTGAAACACATTTCCTTCAGTAAACTATAGGACAAAACAACAAAATATCACTCAGCATAATGAAGGTTTAAAAACACGACTAATCAAAACAAAAACAAAAACAAAAAAACCCACATAATTAATCAAATTGAATTATATAGATCCCTGTCCCCAATATATGTAGAATACTCAAGCATTTATAGAACATTACAAAACTTTACCTATGCTATATTATAAAGCAAATCTTAAAAAATTTCAAAGATTATTACCATGCAAACCATATTCCAGCCCCGAAGGAATTAAGGTAAAACCACTAACAAAAATATACCTATAAAATCTTCACATGTTTGGAAATTAGGCAACACAATTTTAAATAACTCTTAGATCAAGGATGAAATCACAGTGGAAATTACAAAACATTTTAAACTGAGTTATAAAATATTTTATACCAAATCCTGTAGGATGCAGCTAAAACAGTATTTAGAAGGATGTATATAGTCTAACTGCTTATATTAGAGAAAGAAAAAAGGCTTATAATTATTTAAGACTTAGTGAGCTAAGTATCCATCTTTAAAAGTAGTAAACACAACCACAAAGCAAAAACATTTTCAATTAATGAAAGAGAAAATAAAAATAAACTATAGAAAATCTATAGTAACAAAGGCTGTTCTTTGAAAATACAAGTAAAACTGATAAGCCTCTGATGAAATGAATCAAGCAAAAAAAGAGAGATGGCATGTAGAACTAATATCAAGAACAAAAGAGGAATATAAGTAAAGATGTTACAGACATTGAAAGCATAATAACAGACTATAATAACTTTATGCCAGCATATTCCAAAATTGTATCTAGTAAAACATAACTTACCAAAGCTCACTGTGCTGGACGTTCTAGATCCACTGTCCGTCTTCTCCACCCTCCTCCACACCTCTGGGGAGGGCCTTTAAGAACTGTCTAAACTGGGCATCCCTGCTCTCACTGTTGGCTGATTTTGACCAGTGAGAGGCACTAACAAGAAGAGAAGGTGAAAGATAAGGATATCAGTATCCTCTAGGCCTCAGGCTGGCAATGTCTGCATTTTTCTTTAATGGGACAGCCCTCTCCTATATAACTTTATTTACGGATCCCAGCAATCACCCTGGGATGCTTCACCACAACTTACTGGTTTCCCTTAATCCTATCCTCATCTTTCTAAATAGTCTACTCATTGTGAATCTTCCCTCTATTACTTTACTTGAGTGTGCTGTTTTCTGTAGAGACCACAACTGATAAGACAGGAAACCTAAATAATTCTATGACTACATTAAGGAAATTCAAGAATTTAAATAGAATTTTAAAAATCTTCCTGCAAACATAACTCTAGTTTTAATGGTAAAATCTACTGAAAACTCAAGGAGCCAATAATTATAATTCTACTGAAATTGCATAGAAAGAGAGAAAACTTTCTCCCCTACCTTATTTTATATCAATATAATGTTGACACTAAAATTTGAACAGGGCGGTATGCGGGAAAAAAATTTTTCAGGGCAATATCAGCCACGGATTTTTTTTTAAAGATGTATTTATTTATTTGAGAAAAAGAGAGCACATGCATGAGCAGGGGTGGGGAGCAGAGGCAGAGGGAGAGGAAGAGAGAATCTCAAGCATACTCCCCACTGAGCCTTGTAGTCCTGCTGGGGCTCAATCCCATAGCCTCAAGATCACGACCTGAGCCAAAATCAAGAGTCAGACACTTAACCAAAAGAGCCACCCAGGCACCCCTATCATCTGTGGATTTAGATGCAAAGTTGACAAAAAATAGTTTTGATAAAAGGAGGAAAAGTGGGGCAGTATAGCAGTTTAGGTTTCCCAAAAACAAATGCTGAGATGGAGGTTAGGATACAAGATGGTCATGAAAGATTGACACATTTAAGAAGTCAGAGGAGGCAGGATTGGGCAAAAGAAAAGTCTAACTGTGATGCAGATGCAACAAATCCCTACCACACTGAGCCCTGGAGGGGGTTTTGCTCTATCATATTGCCCCATGTTGTGTGAAAATAGCTGGGCACTTATACTTCCCTTCAATTTGTCATCCAGCTCTGGTCAGGGTGTGACTTCAGGGCTGCCTGCTGGTGGTACTCCCCATGGCTGGGCAGCAAGTCTCTCCTTGAAGGGAAGCCCAGGTGGCAGAGAGAGCAGGAGATGAAGGATTCTAGTCTAGACATGTAAAGTGTAAATTGAAAGGTGGACCTCCAGGTACCAGTATCCAGTAGTATTCATCTTTAGTCAATATGCATTTTTCTTTGCTTTTGCCTACTTTGCATACAAGAAACAGAAAAAAGAAAAGAAAAAGCAAGAGTTTATTTCGTTTGTTTTTTGTTTTTTGGTTTTTTTAGATTTTACTTATTTATTTGTCAGAAGGAGAGAGAAAACAAGAACACACAGAGGGGGAACAGCAGACAGAGGGAGAAGCAGGCTTCCTGCTGAATGGGGAGTCTGATGTAGGGCTTGATCGCAGGAACCTGGGATCATGACCCGAGCCAAAGGCAGACACTTAACTGACTGAGCCACCCAGGTGCCCCAAAGCAAGAGACTGTTAACACAAAAATCACATGGAGGTTAACTGTAGAAAGGAAGGAGAGGAACAAAAACAGAGTAACATAGGAGCTTTATAAGTACTAAAAAAATTCTATGTTTAACCTGAGTGATGAGTGCACAGGAATTCACATTATTTTTAATATACCTATGTTTATACACTCCTCTGTATGTAGAATATTTCACAATTTTTTAATTTCACAATTTTAAAAAATTACAGGAAAAGAAGATGGAAAAGGATATTCCACAGAGGGAACAGTATGTACGAATGTACAGAGGTGAGAGTAAGCAAGCAATTTTGAGTGGAGAATAATGACTTTTATGGCTTCAGTGCAAGGTTGTGTAGGAGGAACATAGAAGATAAAAGGTAAAGATAAGTAGAAAACAGATTGCAGAGGCCCTAGAAAGCCAGGCTACGGAGAATGAAATAGTCCATGATGGAGAAGTAGTCATTTTGGGGATTTAAGTTGAGGAACTTGATACATGTAAAGTAGTGGGTTTTTTTAAGAAGCTAAGACTTCTTTAAAATCACTTTGAATATCATAAAATCATAAATAAAATTATAAATCACTTCATAGAGAGGTGACTTAGAAATCATCAGATATGATCATTGAAGCCACAAGAAATATATGTATCCAGAGGAAAAGTCAAATACACTATGAGAAAAGCCCAAGATTTAAAGTCTGGGAAAAAGAAACAAAAACAGGGAAAGAAAAGGTTCCAGAGAACCAGAGAGTTCAGAACTCTCTAAACCAATAAATGATATTATTTCAGAAGATGAATAGTGTTGCAGTGGAATCAAGAGGAATAAGAATTGGAGTGCCTGGGTAGCTCAGTCATTGGACATCTGCTTTTGGCTCAGGTCATGATCCCAGGGTCCTGGGATCAAGCCCCACATCGGGCTCCTTGCTCAGAGGGAAGCCTGCTTCTGCCTCTCCCATTTCCCTTGCTTCTATTTCCTCTCTGGGCATCTGTGTGTGTGTGTCAAATAAATAAATAAAATCTTTTAAAAAAGAGGAGTAAGAATTAATTCAGCTTTTCTGGGATCAATAATAAGAAAATTGGTATTTGAAAGCAAGGCACTTCTAGGAATTCTTCACCAATGTCTTCCCAGTGCCTAGAATGTAACACATCAGATGTGCTCCATAAATATTTATGGGATGAATGAATAATAGATGGAGAAACTCAGATTACCCAGGGTTAAGGGGCTGTTAAGAAAGTTTATTGAGAGTATACAATTTAAAAATAAAATAGGAGAAGATTACATGGAGAGAGCCCAAAATAAAAGTACTTTTCAATGATTAAATAAACAGGAGAAATGAGTGTTTCATAGGAACCAGCGGGGGAGAATATAAAAGTGCCCAAAAGCCAGAGGTAATTGGTCATAAGGCTCTGGAGTAGCTAAAATGGATAAAATAAAAAATAAAGATAAGATGGTTTAGCCTTGCAAAATACAAAGACCATGTACTGTTCTAAGTCAGGAAGGAAAAGGGAAAAAAATTGTGAAGACACAAACATGTTATTAGGCTTATTATAGCAAGAACACTAAAGTACTAACAGGTGAATTTGAACTGTACTAGATCAGAAGGTCTGTCAATGAGGTAGATGATCTATAGATTTTCAAGCAGACGTATAAAATAATTTCTGCCTATTACCACCCCTTTTTTTTATTTGATCATATCACCATCATATAAATAAAATAGAAGCACCTGGATGGCTCAGTTGGTTGAGTGACCGACCCTTGACTTTGGCTCAGGTCATGATCTCAGGGTCGTGGAATCAAGCCCCGGCATTGGACTCCCCGCTGAATGGGGAGTTTGCTTGTCTCCCTATCCCTCTCCCCCTCCCCTTGTTCACCCTCTCCCATGCTCTCTCTCTCTTAAATAAATAAATCTTTAAGTTAAAAATAAATAAATAAATGAAAATCCCCCAAATCAAGGAAAAGATCACCCAACATCCTGCAGTTTTACTACTTGAAAAAGAAAAAAAAATCAAAATTTTCCATAATTTATCAAGAATCTGGCTGGACTGGAGTGGAATCCAGGGAAGCAGGGAAGAGAAACCAATAAGAAATAGAGGATTAACCAGTAGACCAGAGCTCCAAGGTGATTGATAAGCCAAAGATGGAAAATACAAGGGTCCTGCAAAATCCAAAGTGTTCCTGGTTCCCAGTCCTGCCCACCTCACCTATTCTACTGCAAAATAATATTCCAGAAACTATGCCTCTCCTACTCCAAATTGGAGATTTCCCATTGACTAAACAAGCCGGGTATTATAGGACCTCTGTGTTTGGGCCCCAGCACTAACTCACCCTATATTCAGCTAAATCAGACCCTTCACTATCTCTGAAACGATCTTTTCCTTCCTTTTCTTCAGACACTCCCTTCCAAATAAAAAACCCAGCCTCATCTATCCTAAAATTGTTTTTCACAGCCCCATTTAAGTGCCACCCATTCCATGAAACCTCCCCAGCTATCTTAGCAGGAAAAAAAATCTTGTTCCCTCTCTTTCCCATAGCACTTCCTACTTTGCACAGCACCTTCTGCAGTATAGTTACTTGTGCATGACTTGGTTCCTGGGTTTCCAAGCATGAGAGGGCAGGATCTCTGCTTTGTGCATCTCTCTCTTCATCCTAGGAGAGTTTCAGAGGGCAGAATTGTCAATTCTAAGAAGTTAGTGTTTGCTATATTAATTTGAATTAATTCTTTTGCAATTTCAACATAATTTTTTAAATGATATTTAGGAGATAAAGAAAATATACGAAGAGAAGAAAAACAATGGTGAGGAGTGGAGAGAAAAAATTTAATGATAAAGAAAACAAAAATTAAAGCAAAGGAGTAAGTAATAGGGAAAGAGTGATAAAAAGAATCATGTGGAAGAGAAAAAGGAAACAAAACTTCCCTTAAGTTCTGAGACTAGAGACTCACACCACCAAGTGGAAAAATACAGAGAAGAAATTAAAAACTAGCTTACATATTGAAAATTCCAAAGAGCCCTAGCCACATACCCAGTAGAAGGCTTTTAGAAAGGTGCTCATCTTACAAAGACAAAGACCTGAGTTTTCCTTCTCAGAAAATACTTGACAAAAAGCCTCATCTGCCATGGAGAATGGTAGATCCTTAACTAGAAACCGGTTCAGCGATTCCTGCTCCAGGCACAGTGAAGCAACATAACTTTTGGTTTCTATCTCCTACTCCCACTGAGTCCAGCTCATGGCCTGAAGAAATTGTGTGTTTTTCTCTGTATTCCTGGAACTCTGGTTAATGTTGAAAAGATAACAGAAGCTGAGGAAGTATTCTTTGTTGAATGAAACAATGGATATACAAATAAGCCAGATATCACGGTTTTCTGAATTCTTCAGGAAGATGGAGATCCAATAAAATGAATTAGAATATTTGGCCTCAGCGATTACTTCAGATTTTTTTCTCCTCAGTCATTAATTATAATAACTAATTAAATGGTCAGTGTAAGAAGAGAGAACACGCAATTCCTGCTTCTTTGGCAAACAGTGACTAAATTGCATAATTCTGTTTACATGGTCCATGTAGAATTTGTGTTCCACCACCAAAACCAGATACTCTTACCAACTTTGAGTGGATGTTTATTGCCAAACTAAATCTGGGCTAAATCTACATATTCCATGTGCAACCTATTGTCATTTACAGTCCTGTGTGCCTCCTGGATGGTGCCTGACTCTTTTCTTACCCTTGAATATGTGACACTGAATACCTCTTCATCCCTTTTAAAGACCAACGGAAGTTCCCTGCAGAATGGGCACCTGGGTGCCTCAGTGGGTTAAAGCCTCTGCCTTCAGCTCAGGTCATGATCTCAGGATCCTGGGATCAAGGCCCAGGTCTCTGCTTGACAGGGAGTCTGCTTCCTCCTCTCTCTGCCTGCCTCTCTGCCTACTTGTGATTTCTCTCTCTGTCAAATATATAAATAAATAAAATCCTTTTTTTTAAAAAGTTCCCTGCAGAATATTTTTCAAATCCTGCCCGTTGACTCAACTATTCTTCTGAACTCTTTCTCTTCTGAGTGCCCTCTTCACCTGGACCACAACTAAATCACTGTTTGAAATCTTCAGTGGTGATTTAGTACCAGTAAACATCTTAGTCAACAAAACACAATATGATTGTATCGGTTCTGCCTTTCTTTCTCACCCACCTGTTTCCTGGCAGACCTGAAATAGCAGCAACCTCCGAAAACTCACATCCGGCATATGGACCTATTTGAAATTCCCCTGTAGTGGAAAAGAGATAGCTAATTAACAAAGCAAAGAGTAGTCAAAAATGGTACCACATAGCAGAGGGAAGGCCAATATGATTTCAATCTGTGCTGGGAATGGTCTGAGAGTAAGAGTGATTTTCCCAGAGCAATGTAAGAGGAGACAGTTAATGAGTCACCTAGGGGAAGAACTCCCTCATGAATAAATAAGTTTTATCAGATTGCTGTGGGTTGGGTTTTGTTTTGTTTTGTTTTTTAACTCAGGGCTTGAGGTGAAGATGAAGTCCTAAGATTTAGGAAAGTATCTTTTGATTACTGTTTTTAAGTAGACTGTATGCCCAGTGTGGAGCTCAATGCAGGGTTTGAACTCAGAACCCCAAGATTAAGATATGAGCTCAGCTCAGAGTCAGACGCTTAACCGACTGAGCCACCTAGGCAACCCTCCTTTAATTGCTTTTTATGGAAAATTGTCTTTACTGTTCTCCCATATGTCTGCATGGACTCCTTGTTTTTGATGCTATCCTGAATCTATGTAAGGGTCTCATCAATATTCTTACCTCTAAATGCTCATTGTTCTGCCAAATAAATATTTATAAGATTTTTATGAATATGGTTATATTCCCTGTTTCACTTATGACTTCTGCTGTATCTAATCTGTTCTCATGACAAAATATTTTCTTTACATGTTCGAAGACCACTGGTCAGGGGCTCCTGGGTGGCTCAGTGGGTTAAGGCCTCTGCTTCAGCTCAGGTCATGATCTCAGGGTCCTGGGATTAAGGCCCGCATTGGGCTCTCTGCTCAGCAGGGAGCCTGCTTCCTAGTCTCTCTCTGCCTGCCTCTCTGCCTACTTGTGATTTCGCTCTCTCTCGTCAAATAAATAAATAAAATCTTTAAAAAAAAAAAGTTTTTAAAAAAAAGACCATTGGTCAGGTAGAGAAAAGGGGGGAAATTTCAAGGAATTCACATCATTTCTAAAAACACTAATTGAGGGGCACCTGGGTGGCTCAATTGGTTAAGGGACTGCCTTCGGCTCAGGTCATAATCCTGGAGTCCTAGGATCGAGCCCCGCATCAGGCTTTCTGCTCAGCGGGAAGCCTGCTTCTCCTTCTCTCACTCCCCCTGCTTGTGTTCCCTCTTTAGTTGTGTTTCTCTCTGTCAGATAAATAAATAAATCTTTAAAAAATAATTTAAAAATTAAAAAAAATAAAAACACTAATTGAGATACCAATGTACCAAGTTGTGTTATAGATGATAGTTATATAGAAGGAGGAGGAAGAAGACACATGGAATCTCCCTCAAAGAATTCACAATCTGTGAATGAGAGAAATGCAAAGAAAGATTTTAAATAGAGAAAATAAAAGATTTTAAATAGAGAATAAATGTACTACTAAAAGCTCCACGCAGAAGAAAAATAGTAAGACAGGAGTGGAAAGTATGAAAACGCTCAACAAAAAGGCAAAAGTTAGGGGTGCCTGGGTGGCTCAGTCGTTAAGCATCTGCCTCCGGCTCAGTTCACGATCCTGGAGTCCTTAGATCGAGCCCTGCATTGGGTTCCCTGCTTGGCGGAAGCCTGCTTCTCCCTCTCTCACTCCCCTTGCTTGTGTTCTCTCTCTAGCTGTGCTTCTCTCTGTTAAATAAATAAATAAAGTCTTTAAAAAAAAAAAAAAGAGGTAATGGTTGGGTGCCAATGTGACTTTGAGCAGTGACAGAAGGAGCAGCTCATATGAATTATGAAAATCTGAAAATCTGAAACAGCACAGCATTTACAGAGGCTTGCCAGCAGTTTGCTCATGGAAGGCCATGTTTGTGAAGAAAGCTGAGGATTCTAAGAAATAACTGCAGGCACCCTGGGTTAAGGAGAGAAGAAATGACCAAAAATCACAGATCAACTTCCTGCCAAAGAGCACAGAAGGTACATACAGGAGGGAGATTGGCCATTTGACAATACATAATAAAATGGGGTTGTGAGTCCCCTTGTGTTTTTTTTTTAAGAAAAACAAAAATAAAAATTTTTAATTGAAGTATAATAAACCTACAATGTGGCATTAGTTTCAGGTATACAACGTTGGTTCAGCAATTCTGTACATTACTCAGTGCTCACCAAGATAAGAGTAGTCCCCGTCTGTCACCAAACAACACTGTTACAATGTTATTGACTTTATTCCCTATGCCGTACTTTTCATCTCCATGACTTCTTTATTTTTTTAAAGATTTTATTTATTTATTTGACAGAGAGAAATACAGCCAAAAAAAAAAAGACTTTATTTATTTATTTAACAGAGAGAAGCACAGCTAGAGAGAGAACACAAGCAGGGGGAGTGAGAGAGGGAGAAGCAGGCTTCCCGCCGAGCAGGGAGCCCGATGTGGGGCTTGATCCGGGGACTCCAGGATCATGACCTGAGCCGAAGGCAGTCGCTTAACCAGCTGAGCCACCCAGGCACCCTGACTTCTTTATTTTATCAATGGAATTTTGTACCTCTTAATCCCCTTTATCTATTTCATTCATCCCCCTCACCCACCTCCGCTCTGGCAACAACCAGTTTGTTCTCTGTATTTAAGAGTCTGTTGTTTTGCTCTCCAAAGTATAGGGATAGAGGGAACATTTCTCAAACTCATAAAATCTATCTACGAAAAACCCACAGCAAATATCATCCTCAATGGGGAAAAACTGACAGCCTTTCCTCTGAGATCAGGAACAAGGCAGGGATGCCCACTCTCACCACTACTGTTCAACATAGTGTTAGAAGTCCTAGCAACAGCAATCAGACAACAGAAAGAAATAAAAGGTATTCGGATTGGCAAAGAGGAAG